>PVKC010002821.1:0-41298 GCA_004027635.1 Crocidura indochinensis
CGAAAGGAAGAATTCAATCTTTCACTGTTTGCAGATGACATGATGTTATATTTAGAAATTCTAAAGACTCCCCCAAAACACTACTATAAAGAATATATTTGTATGGTAAAGTGGTAAGCTACAAAATTAATTTAATATAAAAATTTATTCCAGTATTATGCTATTTTAATAACTACTGCTTTATAGTAGAGTTAATTGTTAGGGAAAGTGATTCCTCTCATCTTTTTATAAGAGATTGTTTTAGGGCTGGAGCAACAGTGAAGTGGTGGGGCATTTGTCTTACAGGAGGCTGATCCAGGACAGACCTCAGTTCATTCCCCAGCATCCAATGTGGTCCCCGTAACCAGGAGCAATTTCTGAGTACATAGCCAGGAGTAAACCCTGAGTGTCACAGGGTGTGGCCCAAAAACCAAAAATTTGTGGATATTTATTGTTCCATATTAATTTCACGAATGCTTAATAACTTCTTTGAAAAAAGTCATGGCATTCTCTTTTGTTTTGTTTTGTTTTGGGGGGCCACACCCATTTGATGCTTGGGGGTTACTCCTGGCTAAGCACTCAGAAATTGCCCCTGGCTTTGGAGGACCATATGGGATGCCGGGGGATCGAATCAAGGCCCTTCCTTGGCTAGCGCTTGCAAGGCAGACACCTTACCTCTAGCGCCATCTCGCCTGCCCCAGTCATGGCATTCTTATAGGGATTGCATTAATCTGTACATTGTCATAGGCTGTACTTCCTAGATTTAAGGATTTGTAAGGTTTTGATATTAGAGTGAATATGCAGAAGAAAAAATTGCTTCCCAAATGCATATATAGATATGTAGTCATTAAAATATACATTACTTATTCAAGAAATGAAATATTTTGGTAGCATAGTGAGGCTAGAGCCAAGTTCTTAGCTTAAATGTGATTATAATTTTATTTTTAACATATTATTGTTAAGATATTGTGAAACCTCATTCTTTCAAAGAATTAAAATATACATGACTCCTTCCAGCTGTGCAAAATAGTATAGAGAATTAAAATGAATAATGAGGATGTGGAATAAAATTTGATCCCAATAAATCTAAAATGTCTACTTACCATAGAAGGCTGAAATACATACAGTGGATTGTATGAATGTGGCTATATTTTGCATCTAATGTTTATACAAAATATAAAATATACACTACTGATTTAAGATTTATATTAGTGACTGTTATTTTGTTTTCTCTGTTGTGCTTGAACTCATTTGATGTGCACAACTGGGAATTTAATATTTCAAACAAGTATGGGAAATAATAATAGATTGCAAGTGAATTGTAAAAACTCATTAAAGTATATGGAGACCAGAGATTATTAAAGAACTAAAGAATTCAGATTCTTAAGTATAGAAAACTCATGAGAAAAATTATTGAGTGTTACATTTTCATCTGTAATATAATCTAGATTTTAGGTTAAAATTATATTAAATAGAAAGCAATTAAATATGGATATAGATATTCAAACCAATAAATTATATTTCACTTTAAAATATTATTTTAAGGAAACAACAAATACAAATGAAACTCTAAAATAGATGTGTCAAAATTATTTAATCCCATAATATAAATGAGTTTATTATTTTGCTATATATTAGTTATTTTATATTTCTATACTTATGTATGTTATAAACATTAAAATTACACTTTAATTTGTATTAATTATTAGGAATTTAATAAAATTATAAATCTATAACTGCATTACTTGTTTCACCTAAAATGAATATGTTATTTATAAATAATTACTATGATTATTTAAATGATATCACCTTCATATTTCAACATATCATTTTAATAAATATTAGTTTTATGAAAATATGTAAAAAGCACTGTATTGTGAAAAGTTATTCATAGTTGAGTTTTAGACACACAATATTTAATCACAAATCCCACCTCTAGTGTCAAACTCACTCCACACTTGTTCCAGAGTTCACCCCATATTCCACTCCTGTACCAGCATACCAAAATAATAGTTTTTAAGCTTAATTGTTAATGTTTAAATTCATGATTTTAGTGTTGTTAACTTCATGGTTTGTACACTTAATTCTGTCCTTCCTTAATACCATCAATATCCCCAATTCCACTTGATACTTGTTCCTAGTTATTTCAAATCCTATTTTGAAATAATAGGATTATTATTATTTCTACTTCTTTCCCTCTTTGGGGCCAAGGATATTCTAAAAAATCCTCATTTAAACCATTATATTCACTGATGCAAATATTCTAACTACCACATACAAGTGATATCACTCTGTATTTATCCTTCCTCTAAATTCATTCAACATAGTACCTTATAGTTCCAACCCTGTTGCATAAAATTGAATGATTGCAAAATTCCTCAGAACTATGTAATGTTCCATTGCATCTATGTACCACAATACAAGTTCATATTATTCATATACGAGTTCATATTCATATACATATTCTTCATATACAAGTTCTATTATTGTCCAATTTATTCCAGCTTTTAGGAATTGTACTGAGTGTCACAAAGAATAGTGGAATATATACATTATTTTAGTGAATGCTTTTCTGTCCTGGGCATAGGCATTCAAAACTAAAATTGCTGAATCATATGGCAGCTTGATTCTGAGTTTACTGAGAATACTTTATACTGTTCGTTAAAGAAGTTTAACCATATAACATTCCCATGAGCAATGGGTGAGTATTTCTTTTCACCACATCCCAACCAATAACTGTTCCCTGTAATTTTGATATTTGCATTCTCACTCGTGTGGTATTATATCTCTTTGTCATCTTGATTTGGAATATTACCTCGAAAAGCTGTTATAACTCATAAAGCTATTGAATTAGAAATATTATACTAGGGGTTGGAGATATAGCATGGAGGTAAAGCATTTGCCTTTCACTCAGAAGGTCATCAGTTCAAATCCCGGCATCCCATACGTTCCACCGTGCTTGCCAGGAGCAATTTCTGAGCATGGAGCCAGAAATAACCCCTGAGCACTGCCGGGTGTGACAACACTCCCCCCAAAAAAAGAAATATTATACTAAATTTGAGGTAGTGTATTTCAATGGAGAACAATAAAAAGATGAAAATAGGAATTCTATTATTGAACATAGGAAGAATATATATATGTATATAAATACATTATTCTGTTTTCTACTTATAAGAAATTATGAGTGACCAGAGATCAAATGAAAATGGCAGTTCATCGGAAAAGTGTAGAAGCAACATAGAAAAGGCTATGATAAGAGTTTTACTTAAGTTTCTGGGGAAAATATAAAAAATATAAGCAAAAAAATAGGTTTTGAGAATGTGACTTAAGGAATTGATAGTTTTACTTTGCATTTAAAATTAACTTAATCACTTAGCTTTAGTTCTAGGCTAAGTTAAATCTATGTGCTTGACTTACTAGAGTAGTAATTACTATAAAATCAAGTTGAATTAATAATATAATTTCTCCATTTTTTAAAAATGAAACAAGGCAGTCAGTGTTTAAAATAAAAAGTGATGAATATTATTGTAGAAAATTTTGCTAAAATCATGTTATAAAAATAATATGAAAATGAACCTTAGTAATTAAATAAAACTTCAGTTAGAAAAAGCTAAAATGTTCATGGAACGTATAATAATATAACTTTAACAAAGGTGTTTCAAGGATAATTAGAATGCTTGGAAAAATAATAGGAATAAATGTCAAAGAAAAGTGTCTTAAGAGAGTAAAATTAGAAGTAGAGGGGCCGGGCGGTGGCGCTGAAGGTAAGGTGCCTGCCTTACTGCGCTAGCCTTGGACAGACCGCGGTTGGATCCCCCGTGCCCCATATGGTCCTCCAGGCCAGGGGCGACTTCTGAGCGCATAGCCAGGAGTAACCCCTGAGCGTCACTGGGTGTGACCCAAAAAACCAAAAAAAAAAAAAAAAAAAAAGAAGTAGAAAAGATGTTTTATATTTATATTTTTACATATTTTATGGCTTATAAATAGGTTTATACTCAAAATCTCTCCTAAAAAATGTCCAAAGCCGCTAAAAAAATAGACATTTATTTTTTTGCAGATGAATATGTATATTTATTAAGTTCACTTCTACAATTTTCTTGAGAAGAAACCAAAACTATAGATGAATTGTCAACATAAGAATTTAAGAAAAATCTATTATGAATTGAATAAATCCCCATTAATTTGCTGAGCATATGTATACAGTTAAAATGCAAGCACACTGTCAAAGTCATAAACTAAGTTAATTCCTGGTTAAAAAGCTTCTTTCCCTGCTACGTTTTAATATTTGTTTTTCTATTTCTAAGACTGAAGATTCATTAGGTCAGAGAATTGTGCAGTTTTACAAGATTTAACATTTGTGGCAGAGGCAATGTTACAGTAGCAGATAAGGTTTTTTGCCTTGCTCCTAGCATACCTAGATTCTATCCTGTGCATTCCACATGGTCCCCTACACCGGGAAAATAGAGATCCCTAGGCACAAAACCAGGAGTACTGTTCACCACCAGATGTGACTCAAACACCCACAAAGAAAAATAAAATTTCACCAACCTGATTGTAACTTATTTTCCTCAGTTCAGCATGTCCACAGGTGTCAATTTAAATCTGATTTTTTTGACTATATTGATTTTATCTATTTATTTATTTGTGGTTTTTGGGTCACACCCGGCAGTGCTCAGGGGTTACTCCTGGCTCCATGCTCAGAAATTGCTCCTGGCAGGCACGGGGGACCATATGGGGCACCGGGATTCGAACCGATGACCTTTTGCATGAAAGGCAAACGCCTTACCTCCATGCTATCTCCCGGGCCCAAACTATATTGATTTTGAGAAGTCTATTTATAGGGGTAGAAAGACTAAAGGTCTCATTAACAGCTTAATTGAATTGAGGCCGAAGAGATAGCACAGCAGTAGGAGTTTGCCTTGCACGCAGCCTACCCAGGACCTGGATTCAATTCCTGGCATCCTATATGATCTCCCAAGACTTCCAGAAGCTATTTCTGAGCACAGAGCCAGAAGTAACCTCTGATCACCTCTGGATGTGACCCCAAAGCAAACAAACAAACAAACAAAACCAGCTTAATTGAAATTTGTTTTAGGAATGTTCCTCTATTAATCTTGCTTGTTTTTGATGTTCCAATCTCGATTTGCTTTAGAAGATAATATATGCATTCCTAAAGAATTTAGTTTTAATTCTTACTTTTTATGAATTTCTGATAATCTATTTTAATGTCTTTCAAGGCATTCTGAATCTCAGATGGATCCTGTATTGACACTTTAAAATATTTCTTTTGACTTTGTGACTTTAAGTACATTATTATGTTAAATGCAGAAAATATTACATTTCTGTCACTCTTTCTGTGGCAAAACACATTATTTTAAAACCATAATGTTGTATAACAGAATATTTTATTCCACCAACAGTAGTTTATTCATTTGATAAATTTCTTATATTCTATTTGTAGCAATATTTTAGTCTGTATCTAAATGCTTGGCATTTAGTGAGGTTGGCAAGTTTGTGTATACTAAAATTTTGATTCACTAATCAGAGTAAAAATTCGTATGATTTTTGTTTCTCTGCAATATTTATTGTTGTCTACAATTCTTATTAATAATAAATACAAACGCATTGTGTACCATTTATTACAAATTGTTGCAAACATATATATACAATTTTCTAGTTTCTGAACCTTTTTCTTTTCTTTTTTTTTTTTTTGTAATTTAAAGGTATTAAATTTACCTTGGCACTTCAGCGCTTGATTGTTCTGTGGTAATTTTGTAACTAGCCCAATAGATCTCCTATTCCATATTGCTTTGATTTTTCTATTCAACACGCTATATTAAATATACTTGTCATACTATTAATATTATGTATGTACAATTTCCTATATATCTACATTAGTAGACTTTAGTTTCAGTAAATCTCTTGAATTACCAAATTTATTATTGAAATGGTACATTTTAAATTAAAGAGTATATATTTGTAATTTATTTTAAATTGAATAATCTATTATATATTTTCAGAAATAGTTGAGACTAGAATAAAAATAATTTGTTTGCTAATAAGGCATATTTTAATTTATGACTATTTTAAAACATTTTTACTGTCATTAAAAATATATCACTATGGGCTGGACAGGTGGCACAAGCGAATAACAGTGAATATCAGTTTCAAAGGGCCAAAGAGAAAGCTTGGATCCGTAAGGCGTCTGCTTTGCCCTTTCTAGCTTAGGACGGACCGCAGTTCCATCTTCAGTGTCCCATATGGTCCTCCAAGCCAGGAGCGATTTCTGAGCACAAAGCTAGGAGTACCCCTGAGCGTCACTGTGTATGGCCCAAAAAAACAAAACAAAACAAAAAGTTTCAACATCATTCATGATTGTTTCAGCAGTACCATGCTTCCATACCAGTCCTTCTCCAGTGACCACTTCCCCCAATGTCCCCAGTTTTCCTTCCTCCCCTAGCCTGCCTCTATGGAAGATATTGCACCTACTTTCAGTTTCCTATCTCCTTTGGATTGACCACGTACCTCTACTACTGTTGTATCTTTTATTGTTCTTGCTTCCACCTTACCCAGGAAAGCTTTCTATGGTAAACCAATTTTCTTGCTTTTATAAAGTTTCTATTGTTTATGGACATTTCTCACTCCCCTACTATGTTTCATTATATCCCACTTATGAGATCATTTTGAGATCATTCTGACTACTCCTCTCCCTCTGAATAAATTTACTAGGATAAAATTCTATAAAAAACTACTATTAAAAACAATTAAGGTAGCATGTAGACAATTTAGGGAAAGAAATGAAATATCTCTGAGTGTTCAACATCCAATTATTGCAATAGTTTCTAATTTGTTGATATTTCTTATTTATTTCTTTGGGGGCAGGAGAGGCTGGAGATAACCCAGGAGTGTTCAAAGGCTATTATTGGGTCTTTGGTCAAGAGTGAAACTTGACAGTGCTCATGGAATTGAGCATATGTAGTGTGTTTGATTTGAATCAGAGTTAAAGTCATGTCAGTCACATGCAAAGCATCTATTTTGCCTCCAGTACTATATATTTCTGATCCCGTGAATTTTTATCTACACTTATGTCTTTTGATGTGTGTGTGTGTGTGTGTGTGTGTGTGTGTGTGTGCGCGCGTGCGCTTTGTCTTTTGGAGGTGGCCTCATCTGGGCTTACTCTTAAATTTATGCACAGGATCACAACTGGTGGCATTCTGTCCATATGTAATGCCTGACATCAGACATCAGTCCACTACTTACAAGTCAAATGCCCCATCTTCTGCACTATTGTTTTGGCCATATGATGTCTTACTTTTGCCAGAAAAAAATCTTTTTGACTCACATATTCATGCTTCTCTTCAATATCAATTAATTTTGACAAGGAATTGTTATTTATAGAGTCTAACCATTAACTAAGTTATGAATGTGAAACGTCTACTTTTAGCTTGTCATTTTATTTCAGGAAAGTAATAATTTTATTATAATTCTGCTAAAATTCTGTTCCTTCATTGATAGCAGTGTCTCAATTAACTAATATATATATTTGCTTGTATTTTGTTTTTTTCTAGTTTTTTCCTTATAGATAATAAGTATCAAAAATTACAAATTAAAATTATATTTTATTTTAATGTAGAGAAAAACAGAAAATAGATTATAAAATAAAATATTCAACACAATTTTATAAGAGCAAAATGGACATATACATATTTAACACTATATGAATTATTAAATAGATTATTTTGACTTCATAATATGTAATTTTATACTTCTAAGGTACATTTTAGAGCAGGAGGAATATTAAAAAAGAGAAAGTCATCATAAAAAGCTAACCAGAACAAAATAAGAATATAGAAACAAAATAACTTTATTTGCTAAAATAATAAGTATTTGGAATAATTTTATATTTATGAAAGTGCTGAAAGTATAGTTGAGTTCCAGAGCCCTTCCAAAACTTTATTATATTGTTTCTGTTTGTATTTTTGTTTTGTTTTCTTTGAGAGGGCACACCTGGCTCTTGCTCAGGGGATAAACCTTGGTCTCTGCTCAGAAATTGCTATTGGTTCGGGGAACCATGGAATTCAGGGATCAAATCTGGATCTATCCTAGATTAGCCAGGTATAAGGCAAATGCCCTACTGCTGTGATAACTATCCAGTCCCCTGTATATCATTTTTAAAAGCTGATTATGTTATTGAAATGAAGAAATTTTTATTTATGCATTCTTTCAATTAGGAAGAAAAGACTATTTTTTTTTTTAAATATGGAACGCTTCACGAATTTGCGTGTCATCCTTGCGCAGGGGCCATGCTAATCTTCTCTGTATCGTTCCAATTTTAGTATATGTGCTGCCGAAGCGAGCACAGAAAAGACTATTTTTAAAAGAAAATTATTTTCATTTTATAACTTTTCAGCACTAATGCTTTTGTTTTTCTGGATCCAATCTAGCAAACCACATTAACATTTGTGCTTTGACATTACCAATTTTAGGCTATACCATATTACATTACTGTCTCCTTATATATATTCAATCCATTATATATATATATATATATATATATATATATATATATATATATATATTTCTGTATTTCTTGGTACAATTTTAATGCATTTTCAAATAAATATTTTTTCCACAGATCTGTAGTTAGATCTGTAGTTTTTCTGTTTGGTTTTGTTTCTTGGCCACAATCAGTGATACTCAGGGGTTACTCCTGGGTATGTGCTCAGAAATCGCTCCTGACTTGGGAGATCATATGGGAGACCGGGAATTGAACTGAGGTTTATCCTCGGTCAGCTACGTTCAAGGCTAACATCCTTCCACTGTGCTATGGTTCAGGATCCAACAGAGCTGTAGTTTTGTGAATACAAAAAGACATTTTAAAACCTAATAGCTGGGTGCTAGATATGTTCGTTGTTATGAAATATAACAATAACATTATATATAGAAAAATTAAAAATATATTGCATATATGTTTATTAATATAATGATATCTGTATTTATTTCAGAATGCCTGTCTGTGCTTGTACCTCCTGTATTTATGTTTGTTTATCTGACTGCTCCAGCACCAAGGGTTATTCTACTTAATACTCGGGCAAGAAATGGCTTGGCTTCTGTTACATGTGGAGTATTTAAGACTTATTTGACTTTTGTGTGCATTGTGTGTGATATAGATATAGTTATTGTATAATAAGTAAATGTACATGTGTATCTGAATATACCTATATAGAGGGACATATACTTCTAAATTAATATGTATGTACACATAAATATTAATTGCAGTATAATTAAACCATAATCTATTAGCTAAGAGCACAATGTTTCTGTAATATTCCTTATATTCCTTTGGTCTTTACAAACAATCCATTTATAGCAACATTCCCAAAATCATGTATTATCAGTCTCCTTCTACCCCACTTATTCAAGTATTCCATACAGTTATTAAACACTATCAGTGAGCCTCTGAGGTTCACTTAAGTTCTGATAAGTACCTAGTGGTCCATATCATAACATACAGATGCTTTCTTCCATCCTAATCTTCTCCCATCATAATTACCAGCTCAATTTCCATGCTTATAGTTTTACTTTAGCAATAATTTCATATAATGAAAATCATAAAATGTGTAGAATTTAAGATCTGTCTTTTATATTATCAGAAATTGTATTTAAGATTCATCCATGTGTTATATGAATCAATAGTTCTATTATTTTTAAGTGCTGTATAATGTTACATTGTATGACTTGCCACAGCTTTTTTTTTTTTTTTTGGTTTTTGGGCCACACCCGGTGATGCACAGGGGTTACTTCTGGCTATTCGCTTAGAAGTCGCTCCTGGCAGGCACGGGGGACCATATGGGGAACCAGGGGATCAAACCGCGGTCTGTCATAGGTTAGCGCAGGCACCTTACCTCCAGCGCCACCGCCCGGCCCCAACAGCTTTTTCTTAATTGCCATTTTGGCCATATGAAGGCATCTCTTTGTTGCTCTTAGTTTGGGGCAGCTCTGAATAGAGCTGCTGCACACATTACATCATGTGTGTTGATATGCTTTTCAGTTTAATTATTTGTAAATTACATAGAACCTAGAATATAGGTCCTATGGTAACTCTATTTACCTTTCTAAGCAAATATAAAAATGTTTAAAAGAGAAATATTACTGTTTTTATAACTAGAAATGGATTTTTGTTATGTCTCAGTATGCACTATAGATTATAAATTAATATTATCTTTTTATTTAAATTACCATTTAATAAGTAAGACACAGTTTTTCTTTGCCATTTCAATTTATATTTCCATTATAGACTAATGCCAGGAAATTTATTTGGACATATTTATTCTCTGTCTGAATATTTTCCTTGGTGTAGGCATGTATTCAGATTATTTGTCAACTCATTCTTAAAATTAGATGAGTTTCTTGTTTGTTGAGCTCAAGTTGTTGCAACCATCATTTATCTGTTAATCCAGGTGTTGAATACTTTAGTAATTTGTTAAACATTTCTAGATCAATTCTCTTGCTAGCTTTAGTGATGATGCATCCTATTTTTTCCAAGAAATGAATTGCTGAGCTTTTGTTTTTCTTAGAAACTATGTGTCTCTCCATAAAATTAGGAAGCGTTGTTTGCTCTTTTGAAAACAAATTTCTCATAACTTCAAGTAGAACTAATTTTCAAAGTGCTCAACAATTTTCTTTTTACAGCATGGTCCAATCTGATTCTCCTATCTGATTCTAGAAGTTCAATAATATCACTTTAAAAAAACACAGAAGACACATCAAAGTTAACATTATCTGCTTATAAAATGTAAAATTGTAATATTGAATCTTACAATATTTTAAATAGAATAAACTTTCTCTCATTTTACCTAATATATGATTATAAGCAAGCATAGTGAATACTTAAAAAGATTTAGGCTGATGATTTATTAAGGAAATAAACTAAGAATATGTACTAAAAGTATGATTATGTAGAAGCAATAAATAATAATAGATTTCTAGATTTTCATTTCAAAACAATCAGTATAAACACAAAGCTTGGTGGGGGGTAAATGGTAGATACTGCCCTAATATAAATATCTGCGTTTATGGGGCAATTTTCCATTAAGCAGTCACATTTTTATAGCATCTACATTTCAGTTTCTTTTTCATTGTTGGCACAAGAGCACAGAAATGTTAAACATCAATGACAACTTATTTGAATTCTGTTTATGTTATTATTTCATATTATTATGTAATGACACTTGAGACCTGAAATTCCTATTTGTCTTTCCTACTAACTTCTTGGAATGAGTTATGGGTAAAGAAATCCGTTAATTTTCCATACAGTTTTTATTTTTATCTAATAAAAGGGAAATGGCAATAAATATTTTTCTATTTGTCTTGGTTTTTGTCAGGTGTTGCATGAGGGCACAAATAGCATTGCTCAGGGCATGTTCCTCACTGTGTGCTTAGATATCACTCCTGGCAGTGCTTAGAGAGTGCTTAGAGCACAGAGCAACATCTTATATGGTGTCAGGGATCTCCTCCTGGCTGGCAACCATCAAGGCATTATGATTATGTTGATTATCCACTGTACCCTCTCTCCAGTCCCAACATTTTTGTGTGTTTTCTAACTATATTTTCATCACAGCATAGAACATTAAAAATACCTTAGAGGAAAAGTCAAAGATAAAAAAGCATGTGTCTCAGAGAAAGATTATAGCAAAAGTTGAGAAACACAAGCAAAATTAAAAAGAATACATGAATCTCAACCCAAGTATCCCAATGCATTATTAAAGCTCATTTTTCATTTTACTCTGCGAATTAACTGTTATCTCCCTCACCTAGACCAGTTAAGGCCTTCTATCACAGCTTGTCTCATTTTACGTACACCTCAGGAGGCTGCTTTCTCCAGGCTTATCCATTGGCACAACTTGACTGAACATTTTAATTCCCACCTTCTGCCGAATTGCATGTCTCACAGTCAAACAGAGAGAATCAAAGATTAGCGACACTGAGTTGACCCAACAGGAACCTTTCTGCACCCAACTCTTGTCTCCTAGAACTGTCTTCAGAAAGGTAAATAGAAAACAAGATGCATTTCATTGACTTTCTGCCAACTCTATGTTCTTTATGTTCTAAAGATATTACACAGTCATATAGCTTTTTACATGTTTATTTATGCAGCTTAATTATTGACTGGTGTGATAAGGCTTCCAATAACATTTTGTGCTGTATGAGACTCCAGAGTCTTGTTATCATCAAAGGATAGTTCTTGTCCTACTCTGCAGCATTTGGGGAACTTTTCAAATATTGTTTCCTGTCAAAAACAAGACAGCTTGGATTTAGAAAGGAGGCAGAAGAGTTGTACTGTTAGAAAGGAGAAAGAAAGGGTGTAGTATGACAACTGGTGCTTCTTTACTATTCTTTTTGTTTTGTCTGTCTGCGAGTTTAGTTGTCAGGAACAGAACACATGTTATTTGCTGGAATCACATGGGGAAGTCAATGTAATGTCAGGACTAAAAGCGGGAAACAGGACTGAAGCCTTACACCAAGCAAAAGTACCTAGTGAATAAAAGACCTTTGACAATATCTTCACAATCATAGAAATAGTGTCATTAGAAGAGATTATTTTAAGCCCAATAAAATTGAGGCAATGTTTGACAATTAAGCTTTATAGGAAAATCGCAATGGTTTTAAAACCAGATATGTATATATAAAAATTAAAAACATTATCTCATAGATCCCTTCTGGAAACACCAATCATAGTAATTATATAATTTTGTTACTAGTAGAAATAAATAAAAAAGCAACTTATATTTGGGCAAATATAAAAACAAATTAACTTAATGTTTAAATATTATTTAAGCCATCATACAACATTTATTAAAATATAAATCATATATATATTTTGTATCTATTCCAGCTTCAAATTTTTGCCAGAATATATTTTTCTCTTCTGATAGTACAAATCCAATTTTCATTCTATTATTGTATGCTCTGTTTTAATATATTTTGCAACAATTATGTCCTTTTTATAGCCTTTCAATGTTCAAAATATTCTGCTATAGTAGCATATATATTTTAAGAGAGTCGTAAAAATGTTGTATTTGTGTCAGAATTTTCTATAGAAACAAAGGAAAGCAAGAGACAAGGGAAAGAGAGAGGGGGCAAACAAGAGAGGAATTATTTATTAGAAAAAATAGTTTATATGAATTTGGAGGTTAATTTTTGTAATCTGGAACCTGGAGAATCAAGAAAGCCTGTGGTATAATTTAGTTCTAGTCCAAAAGCTTACAATGAGAACAATCAGTGATTTAAATTCCATTAGGAATTCAAATACCAGTGAACTGGAGAGGTGAAGATGTGCATATGGGAGGGAGGGGAAGTCCAAGTGCTATTTCATATTCAAAGTTATGTTCAAAAATAAAGTTCTGAGGTTTGTGTGCAGAAGATGTGGACAAACAAAAGGTGTGCATTCTTACTTCCCCTGCTTTTTCTTTCTATTTGGAGGCTCAGATGTTTGTTTCCTTCATTCAAAAATTATTACTGAGTTAGCCAGTACCAAGGATCAAGCTAGGAATATGTAGTAGTGCTGTGAGCTAAATAGGCAAGTTACTCTTTATGATGGAGTTAAAGATACAGTAAAAGCAATTGGGGATAAGTAAATAAAAGTTTAGAATATATATCTCGTTGTGTTAAGTACTCTGGAAATAATGAAATTAGTAATTGATACTATGGTAGTCATCTAGAGTTGGGAATCAAAGCTTAATGGATATTAATATTTCCCTAGAAGTCAATATTGATATCAAGATTAGAGATACCTTTATTTTTATATAAATACTGTGGTTATAAAGTTGTTCATAAAACAAATATTTTTTAACAGGTCAAATTGTGCATGATTGATTTCCAATCATATAATGTACAACAATCTTCACTAATGCACATTTTACACCAGTTTACCTGTTACTCCCCACCCCACACCCTCTCCCATTCCTGTCTCTGGGGGATTTATTTTTCTTGTCTTTATCTATGTCTCTTGCTCTCTCTCCTTTCTTTCCCTTTTTTCCCCTTAAACACTTTGGTTTGCAGAATAGTGCAGGCTTCCTGCCACCAATGTCCCCAGTTTCCCTCTCATCTCCACCCCTGCCTCACTTTGGGGCAGGCATTTTACTTCTCTCTCATATTTTGGCACTGTGGCTTGCACTATTGCTAATTAAGGGGTACCTTGCATATCATGTAATCTCCTCTAAGGAAGGTTTATTTTTTATTATTTTTTTAATGATGAGAACAAAGATGCAAAGAAAGAGGACAAGGTAAAGTTAAAGCAGAAGGACGATCACCCATAAACAGACTTCACATAAGTCCCCTTGCTGATATCTTAACATTGAGCTTTCAGCCGAAGAATATTAAGAAAAATAAAACAGAACCCATGTACAATTACTTTGTCCCTCAAGACTCCAGATTGTAATACATATTTCTTAGCAGCACATCAAGCATTCTAAAGCCATAAAACTCATGTAACTCCTTAAACATTGAAGGCATAGTACTTTTTTTACATTTCCATGCATATGCATATTAGTTTAAGCTAGCCTCAAAAGTGGGTGCTTCTTTTTAAGGATAAGAGTCAAAGGAGCACAGTAAAAACGACCTTAGAGTGGCAATAATTGTTTGCATCGACCCACCAAACTATGGGGATCATGGAAAGGAAAATCCTTGTCCTAAATACAAGGGGACCAAACCCCTGATGTTTCCTGGCATAAGACCAGCTCTAGGCTCCAGACACACTAGATTGCCCAATCCCAGTCGTTGTCTGTAGTGCCAACACACTTTTATTTTCCAAGATGCCTCTGTTGTTGGTATTATGTTTCTGTATTAAAGATCCTGGAATCTGCATATCCTATATTGCAGTTAGGATGGTGCAGAGTGTCCTCTCGTTTCACCTTACAATTAAAGGGCAATGCAGAAGGCCCTGTCCAGTATGCAGGTCGTTGATGTTCTTAAGTCTTCTCAGTGTTAAGGGAAGTCTCTTGTGAGCAGATCAATGTCAGAGTAGTGGTAGGGCCTTTCCTGGTAGAAGATTGCTTCCAGGTGTTGTTGTAAAAAATCTGGGTCTTTCCTAGATAGCTTTCCTAGTTCAGGGGTGAATGGAGAATGGAGCCTGTGCAGGTCATTATGCCAATATTCAGGGTGTAAGGTACCATTGCACTACAAGATTTGGGAGTTCCTATCTCTATTAAATAAGAATTTATTTGATTGTAGGTATTTCCCATTTTAATATGCCTATGCAAACAAGGAACAATGCCACATGGTTTTATAGACCCATATGGGGGATGCAGGAACATGTATAAAACCACCCATGATGTGCTTAAACAGAGAAATTAAACTGAGGGACTCTTCCATCAAATATTTCTTATTGAAAAGTTCACAAAGAGAAGAAAAGATAAAAAGTGGGGAAAATCTTCACTGTTATGAGAATATTTAGTAAGATTTAGCTGTCAAAGAAAATAGATATAAAATATTCAAAGCCACACGTGTACATTTTATGTCTTTTGATATAGTTGGGGTTTGTTAAATCCAGTGAAACATGGTGTGTGATTAGAAATGTGGAGAACAGAAGTTAAAAGGGGTAAATGGGGGGTATTGAAGGATGGGGGTGATAGAGTTGAAAATTGAAATCAGCTTTACAGGGATGTGCGAAAGGGCAGAATATCAGATGGACATTCTACAGACACAAAACATAAGGTAGGGATGGGATATATTATTAACATATGCGGTGCGCGCGGGGCTATTGCCCCCCATGAGGTTTTGAATATGTAGACTAGAAAGATATTCCCAGAGACTGCCTTAGAAAAAAATGAGCAGCTCACAACACCCCCAAATTTGGACTCATCTGGAAGCCGGGGGCAGGAGAGGATGCAGCTGGGGGCCTACCAAGGTTCCCAACCTTCCCAAGCAAGGGAGAAAGCCTTCAGCATTGGGGCCATCCCAGACCCCATGCCGGGTAGAGCCAGGCTAAGGATCAAACTGCGATTTGATGGAGAACCAGCAGCCAGGATCCACCCGCCCTCCTCCCTAGCCCTCACACCCTGCACAGGGGCAAGGGCTGGGAAAACTTGGGATTCCCCTCCCAGAGGCGCCACCCGACACCCACCTTTTCTGGCCACCTGGGTCACCACCCCAGGAGGCCCTGGGGACCGTGGGGGCAGGAGAGGGTGCAGCTAGGGGCCTACCAAGGTTCCCAGCCTGCCCAAGCAAGGGAGAAAGCCTTAAGGAAGGTTTTATTAATACATTTCTCTAAGAATTGATATTTAAGTAATTGGCTACATTTTATTTTTATGGTGTACTTTTCATCCAGTAAAAGGAATTTATAAAAAGCAAACATCTGTTATCTTACATATTTGAAGGTCAGAAGTATAACGTGAATTTCTTAGTGACACCAATACTGTACAGTAAAAAAACTAATAAATCTGTAATATAAACAATAAAGTGTTATTGGAGACTAGAGATTATCATCGCCATCTTGATCTAGGAGGGTATAAGAAAATTTAATTTCATATTTTAATTATAATATATCTTTCTGGGGTTGGGGATGCAGGATATTAGGACACATGTAGTTGTGCTCTGGGCATACTCCTATCTTTGTGCTCATGGCTCATCCCAATAGTGTCCAGGGGACTCTAGGAAATACAGGGGAATAAATCAGAGTCTATTGCATGTGATTCAAATGCCTACCTCCTGTTCCCACAGGTCCATGTAGGAGACTTTTAAAGAATCAAGCAAAAAGTGGTGTTTAGTATGGGATATTTATAATGAAAGTTAATCTGAATCCTCTTTCTTTCCTAATGTCCAGTAAGGAATGAAAAAGGACTAGAGATATATTAAAAAGATAAAGGTACTTGCATTGCATGTGTTTAGCCCTGGTTCACACAGTACCATATATGATCTTCCAAGTCTCAGAGTGACTTTTGACACCACACCTAGGAGTAAGCCCATATCACAGAGTCAGGAAAACCTCTGAACATTAGTGGGTGTTCTCCACAACTAAAAATGAAGAAATGATTTTCTGTTTGTTTTCATTGAGTCAGGGATAAAGAAATACCAATGAATTGATGTTTCCTAGTCACCAGAAATACCAGAAGTTGTGTCAGACTTCTAAATCAGACCATAATCTAGCACTCACTCGGAATTTTCAGCATAGAAGTCAGAATAGAGATGGCCCATTTGATTGGATTCACAAGTGGGTTTTACACAATTTTTGTTTGGTTGGTTTTTGGGTCAAATGCAGCAGTCTCAAGGGTTATTCCTGGTTCTGACTCAGAAATTGCACCTGCCAGGCTCAAAGGAACAATGGACTGCTAGAATTCGACCACCATCCTTCTGTGTGCAAGATAAATGCCCTACGGCTGTGCTATCTCTCTGGTCCCTACAGAGATAATTAGTTTTCTTTATTTTTCTTGTCTCCAGAGTATTTGTGCCTAGACTCATGCCTACTTCCATGTTCAAATAAATTTTATGTATAATCTTACCAGATAGTAATTAATATAGAGTTGATATACACATATTAAAAGAAGCTCAGCATATGTGTGACTTATATTAGACTTACAAACAATAATCCTTTTATTAGATTAGTAGCATGAAAATTTTAAAAATTAACAATAAAATTTTATTAAATATTTTATTTAAAATTTAAGAAAAAAGTTTTATGTTCACTATTCTTCATGTGGTGTCTTTTGGAAATACACTTGATGTTATCAAGGAAGTATTGCTTTTTATTTGTTACGATGTCATTCCTAGCAGTGCTTGGGGAGTCATGAGGCACTGGGGATTGAATCTGAGCTTTCTACATGCAAAGTCTATACTCAGTTCTCTGATTTATCTCTTTCCACCTCAAGAGAAATTTAATGAACAAATAATCTATTACAACACCATCTCTCTCTCTCTCTTTTTTTTTGGTTTTTGTGGCCACACCCATTTGATGCTCAGGGGTTAATCCTGACTAAGCGCTCAGAAATTGCCCCTGGCTTGGGGGAACCATATGGGAGGCCAGGGGATCAAACCGTGGTCCTTCTTTGGCTAGCGCTAGCAAGGCAGACACCTTACCTAGTGCCACCTCACCGGCCCCTCCATCTATTATTTTTTATTTTGATTGAGACCACTATGAATTACAAGTCTTTCATAATTGTATTTAAGGTACACAGTGACAGTGAATTAGTCACCACCTATGTTGACCTACCTCTACCATATTTTCCAGTATGCATCCCATACTTCCACCTTTAGCCCCCTGAACTGCTACAAGTCCCAAGTCCCTTTTGTGTATGGTTTTTTTTGTTTTTTGTTTTTTTTTTGGTTTTTGGGCCACACCCAGTGACGCTCAGGGGTTACTCCTGGCTATGCGCTCAGAAGTTGCCCCTGGCCTGGGGGACCATATGGGGCACGGGGGATCAAACTGCGGTCTGTCCAAGGCTAGCGCGGTAAGACAGGCACCTTACCTCCAGCTCCACCGCCCAGCCCCTTGTATGGGTTTCTTGATTCTATTGTTGTTAACTTTGGTTTGGGTATTTAGGCATGACCATTTTTTTATTTCCACTTACTGTTTCTGAGACCACTTGGCTCCTGGAACCATCCACTTCCTTTTTTCTCAATTTGTAGAAAGACAGAAATATGAAGCAGAACAAAGTGATTCATGTTCTATGATTCTTAAAAAAAAAAAAAAAGCAGGCAGGAGCCCCTGTCTAGAAGGTAAAAATATAAATAAAATTAAAAGAAGAAAAAATAAAAGGAAAGGAAAAAAATATGAAAAATGGGGGCAGATCTGGCATTATTTTTGTTTGTTTTGCATGGGCACAATAAATATTGGGGAAATTAGAAAAGAAATTCCCTTGGCCTAAGAGATACACGGTGTCTCTACCCTTAAAGCATCCTACAATGAGACTGACTACAGGCTCCAGACATGTTCATTGTCAACCCCCAAGGTCATTCTTTATGATGCTAAGAGACGTTCTGATAAGTCACAGTTGTCAAAGTCAGTCTTCTATAATTAGAAATCTTGGTTTTTGCCACAGATCCTAGGAAGAAGCCTAGGATAGAGTCTTTCTTTATGGTCCCAGAAAAATTTCTGCTCAGTTGCAACAATACCACAACTTTAGGTCAACTTATTTATTAATTAAAATATTAAGCACTTAGATACATGTACTGAAGTATTAAATATTCACTGCTCAATATACTTATCCAATATTAAACCTATTTCAATTACTTTTATTTTAAATTTTATTATAGTCAAGTTTTAAATAAAAACTAAACAATAAAACATATCAATAGTTCTTGAAGTTTTTTCAATTAATTGATATACAAACATATAACATGTTTTCTAATTCAGAAATAATGGAAGTTATCTTCTAATCAATAAGTATATTTCTATTTCTTTCTGAAGCAAATTTTGTAATCCTTACTTTATTAAAATTATCTACTTTATAAATTTCTCAATTTTGTTTAAGTCTCAATGTTTTATAAAGTATTTGTAATTTTGTATTTACCTTTCTTTTTTTTTGTGGTTTTTGGGTCACATCCATCATTACTCAGGGTTACTCCTGGCTCCACACTCAGAAATTGCTCCTGGCAGGCATGGGGGACCATATGGAACTTTGGGGTTTGAACCAATAACGTTCTGCATGAAAGGCAAACACCTTACCTCCGTGCTATCTTCTGGCCCTATATTTACCTTTCTTAACATTTTCATAAACGAATCTGTGTTCTTTATGCACATATTATCTCAAATTCACAATTTTTACTTCTTTAGGTGAATTATGAGTAAGATTTTATGCGTTAATTTCATGTATATTAAAATAGAAAAACTCAGATTATAATCTTATTTTGTTGTTTTCTGAAATCTAAGAAATAATTTTACTTTTGTTATTAAATATTTACCAGGTACTCAAAGTACTATAAATAAAACATCTGTGGTGTTTTTATTTTTATAAAATCTCTAATAATTAAACATGTCTTAGTAAGCTCAATTATTAAGTACAGTTCTGAAATCCTGTTGCTTTACTCACTTGAGCTTATGTATCATTTTCAAAAATCTAAACTTCACTTTCACTTAAGGAAGTGAAATCATCAGATGGACAAGATAGACTGTATTCCATCACTTGCTGAGTGATAGAACAGATTAAAAATGAAAGAAGTAGGAAAAGACAGTCTGGAGGTCTATTGGTCGCATTCTATTAGATAAAGGAACTTAACAGGGAGCAATGTGTTCACTTTAAGGTGAAGATGAGTTTCTTGCCATAAGTTTGATAAATTGTTATCATTCCAGGCAATTTGAGGTAATGCAATCTCCATGTCTGAATGGCATAATTGCTAGATATGTTGTGAGCTGTCAGGAAATTCCAAGATCAATTATCCAGAGATTTGGCTGAATGTATACCTATTTATTTGCACCTGAGACAAAAAAATCACAATAATTAGAACCACTAAGATTACACAGTGATAATGAAAAAAAGATTGATAGCTAAATAATGACTAATGACTCAATATTTTACTTTTTAGCAAAGACATATTTCAATCTCTAATATAAATATTATTGTAAGACATGCATATATATAGGTAACATTATTTTTAATTATTTTGAAGGAAACATGGTTTCAAAACCTACTGCTTTTGTGAATCATACTTTTATTATTTACAATGCAAGTTCTTTGAATAAAAAGCTTTAAATAATATTTGAGGCAATTTGTTATGGAATTACATTTATTTTTCAGTTTTAATTTTTTTAAACTTTATATCAATAATAAGATCAAAGAGAGGAGAAAATTGTAATTATATATTAACATATGATCTATTTTATGTAGTCTATCAGATAAGTACATGAGGGTGAGGAAAAAGGAAAGAATGCTTGATATTCACCATGATACTTGGTTTATAGTAGTTAAAATTAGAAAATCTACAAAAAAACCCCACAAAAGTGTCATTTCTCAATCCAAACATATTTTCCATATGTGGCAAATGAAAAACAAGACAAAACAAAACAAAATACCATTTTCCATTACAAATTGGAGCCCTAAATACTGCATTATGACTTTATTTCACATGCATAACTTTCTCTAATGGTTTAGGAAAATTTTAGAGGAACAATATTCTGCTCATAAAGAATCTGTTTCACTCACTGAACAGACTCAATCTTCTCCTTAGGCGGGGCGACCAAGTTAAAATGTTTCATCAGCAATTCAATCTAATTCAACAAAAACTAACCTCATCATCGTCCTCCCAGTAGTCTGGATCCATCTTCATGCTTCCTGTTTTGTTTAATGGTATCATCATTCACCCAAAGAACAATTTCAAGATCTTGAACTCTTCATTAATTATCTTTCTTTCTCATCATGTCAGCAAATCCTGTTGGCTTCATCTTGACGGAGTATTTAACTTTCTTCCTCCAAAGAGGAGCGACTATGTCTAGGCCAATGTGAAAACGTGTTTGTATTGTCGCACTGGTTTCTTACAGACCAACTTCACTTTAAGGCAGTGTTCACTTTAGCACTGCTGCTTCAGCATTTAAACAGAAACGCACATGACTCTATCTTAAGAGTCTATCAACTCTTCAACTGTGTCTATCTTTGAACACTATGAATAACATTTATTTAATACCTGGTAGGTTATTTTTTCTCCCATAAGGGGGAAGGTTGTTTTTTTTTTCTAATTATCTAGGAATGCTGATAATGATAAACTTTCAAAGTCATCCTCAATGTGCTTTGTTAATTTTGTGAACATCTCATGCCACTGATTCCACTGATCCACACTGTTTTCTTTTCTCTGATTTCCACTTTGAAAGTTGATCATTTCTATTACATATATTTTATTAGCTCCATGTTTTTCAACCTAACAATTTCAATACTTATGTGCTTTATTAAAAATATAGAAGTTTTGTTGTTAAAGTGACAATTCATTCCTTACAATGCCTCCTGTCAGGGTAAGAATTTATAATATACAGTAGAACATACTGTGTACATGTTTTATAAAAATGTTCTTGCAGTTGACAAAAAATAACATATTTATATACAAAATAAGAACATTTTAAAAAGCATGCATCTTTTCTATTGTTGCTTTGCATTTATATTTTTATATTAAGATTTGTTCTATTTCATCTCTGTAAAACACATACTAATTTTTCAGAATACTTTTATTAATTAAATGAATTCTTAAATTGAATCACCAGGAGATAAACAATTACAAAGTTGTTCATGATTGAGCTTCAATCATATAATGTCCAACACCTCTTTTTACCAGTGTACATTTACTGCTGTCAGTAGCCTCAGTTTACCTCCTTGCTCTTCCCCATGCCTGCCTCTGGGAAACATACCCTTTTTCTCTCTTTTCTCTCCCTTTCACCTTTCCTTTTTATTCCTTTTAGAAAAAATTCAACATCTCCTAATTTAACATCATTACTATGTCAAACATTTGAGTTTCAAAAGTCAGCTATGCAGTTTTATGTACAGATATAAATAATACACTAATTATTCAATTGCACACTGAGATTCAGTATCCCATTAAGGCAAATAACTGTTAGCTCCTTTTAGGTATTTGAGACAAGAATACATAAGTACATTGAAAAATAAAAGACAAAATTAGATTGAGTCAACTACTTCATTATTGTGCTGTTTTTATTTTTTATATTTTAAATGGTTTTAGATTTTAAAATCAAGAGACTTTAGTTAAAAAATTGTTGTCTTTCTTCTTTAAATATTTTTAATTTTATAATAGTACCATTTTTTGCTTTTGTTTTTGGGTCATACCCAGCTGCGCTCAGGATTTACTCCTGACTCCACGCTCAGAAATAGCTCCTGACTGGCTCAGGGGATCATATGGTATGCCAGGATTCAAACCAATGACCTTCTGCATGAAAGGCAAATGCCTTACCTCCGTGCTATCTCTCCAGCCCCTATAATAGTATCTTTATTTAAGCACCATGATTACAAACATGTTTGGAGTTAAAAAAAAAGTCTTCTTCCCAGTGCAATTCCCCCAACCAATGCCTTACATGTCTTCTTGAAGATTATATTTACTTTGACTAGTTTATATTTTAATAAATATCATCAAGAAAGACTTTAAATTCTATCTGTATACAGATACTCCTCGCTTAATGACCAAGTTCAGTTTGGCCGTTAAGCAAATTGATCATTAAATGAGGAACTGCATGTACTGTATACAGTAGAACAATATATGCATAGTACTTGACAATACAGTATTATTAATAAATAAGTATAAATAAGTAAAATAACGAGAAAGATCAAATTGAAAACTTCCACTTGTTTTAATTTGCGTAGGTTGTGTAGCTTATACATAGTACTGCAATGTATTACAGAACATGAAGTTAGTAAAGTAGGTACATTAAAGCACCAAAAACCACAGTACTGTACTGTAGAGTGTACAAGATGGAAAAAGAATATTTAAAATAAAATAAAATAATGGTGAAGAGATGGTAGTAAGTGCGAGCGGTCGCTGAACAGGTACATCGTCAAGTGAGGAGTATTTGTATAAGCTTTTAATAAGTGAAATAAAGTTACACACAAAACAAATTCAGAGATATTTTTATTTAAACAAAAATACAATATTTTAATTCTTTTTTATTAATATCTTTTTTAAAAACCTTGATTACAAATATGGTTGTTGTTGGGTTTCAATCAAATAAAGAACACCCCCTTCATTAGTGCACCATTCCCATGACCATTGTCCCAAATCTCCCTCCTCCCACCACACCCCTGCCATTACTTGAGACAGGCTTTCTACTTCCCTCATTCATTCACATTGTAATGATATTTGTCAGTGCAGTTATTTCTCTAACTGCATTCACCACTTTTTTGTGATGAGCTTTATTTAATGAGGATCTTCCAGCCCTCCTCTCTTTTGTCTTTCAGAATTATTGCAAAAATATATTTTATTTAAAACATATAGATGAATGAGACTATTCTGTGTCTGTCTCTCTCCCTCTGACATTTCACTCAGCATAATAGATTCCATGTACATCTATGTATAGAAAAATTTCATGACTTCGTCTCTCCTGACCGATGCATAATATTCCATTGTGTATATGTATGACGGTTTCTTTGGCCATTCATCTGTTGAAGGGCATTTGGTTGTTTCCATAGTCTGGCTATTGTAAATAGAGCTGCAATCAATATAGATGTGAAGAAGGTATTTTTGAATTATGTTTTTGTGTTCCTAATGTATATCTCTAGAAATGGTATAGCTCGACCATATGGGAGCTCAATTTCCAGTTTTGGGAGGAATCTCCATATTGTTTTCCATAAAGGCTGGACTAGACAGCTTTCCCACCAGCAATGAATGAGAAATAAATTCTCTCCACGTTCCCTCAGCACTAATTTTTTTTTGTTCTTTGTGATATGTGCCAGTCTCTGTGGTGTGGGATGATACCTCATTGTTCTTTTGATTTGCATTTCCCTAATGATTAGTGATGTGGAGCATTTTTTCATATGCCTTTTGGCCATTTGTATTTCTTATTTGAGGAAGTGTCTGTTCATTTCTTTCTCTATTTTGATGAGATTAGAAGTGTTTTTTATTGTAAAGTTCTGTCAGTGCCTTGTATATTTTGGATATTGGCCCCTTATCTGATGGGTATTGGGTAAATTTCTCACATTCAGTGAGTGGCTCTCGTATCCTGGACACTATTTCCTTTGAGGTGCAGAAGCTTCTAGTTTAATATATTCCATTCTGTTTATCTATGCTTCCACTTGTTTGTAGGGTACTGTTTCCTCTTTCAAGATGCCTTTACTCTTGATATCACGGAGTGTTTATCTATGTGTTGTTCTATATATTTTATGATTTCAGGTATGATAACAAGGTCTTTAATCCACTTGGATTTTACCTTCATACATGGTGTTGGCTGGGGGTCTGATTTCAATTTTTTCATGTGGTTAACCAGTTGTGCCAATACAACTTGTTGAAGAGACTTTCCTTGCTCCATTTTGGATTTCTTGCTCCTTTATCAAAAACTAGGTGGTTATATGTTTGGGGAACATTCTCTGAGTACTCAAGCTTATTACACTAGTTTGAGGGTCTGTCTTTATTCCAATACCAGATGTTTTGATAACTATTGCTTTGTAATACAGTTTAAAATTTGAAAAAGTAATGCCTCCCATATTCCTTTTTCCAAGGTGTGCTTTAGCTATTCGAGGGTGTTCATTGTTCCAAATGAATTTAATCCAGAAGTATTTAATACACTTCTTATAAGAATGTCATGGGTATCTTTAGATGGATCGCATTAAATCTGTACAAATCTTTGGGGAGTACTGGTAGTTTAATGATGTAAATCCTGCCAATCCATGAGTAGGGTATGTTTTTCCAATTCCATGTGTCCTCTCTTATTTCTAGAAGCAGGATTTTATAGTTTTCTTTTTATAGGCCCTTCACATCTTTAGTGAAGTTGACTCCAAGAAATTTGAGTTTATGTGACACTAATGTGAATGAGGTTATTTTCTTAATGTCCATTTCTTCCCTATCATTATTGGTGTATAAAAAGCCATTAAATTTCATGTGTTAATTTTGTAGCCTGTCACATTGATATATGAATTATTGTTTCTAGAAACATTTTGGTAGAGTCTTCAAGGTTTCCTAATATTGTATCATGTCATCTCTAGTGAGAACTTGACTTCTTCCTTTATTTTCTGGATGCCCTTGATATCTTTTACTTGCCTAATCACTATACTAAGTACTCCAGTACCATGGTAAATAGGAGTGGTGAGAGCAGACAGTCTTGTCTGATAACAGAATTTAGAGGAAAGGCTTTTAGTTTTTCTCCGTTAAGGATAATATTTGCCATTGGCTTGTGGTAGATGGCCTTAACTACATTGAGAAAGGTTCCTTTCATTCCCATCTTGCTGAGAGTTTTTATCAAGAAAGGGTGTTGGACTATATCAAATGCTTTCTTTGCATCTATTGATATGATTATATGGTTTTTATTTTTCTTGTTGTTGATGTTGTATATTATGTTGATAAATTTACGGATGTTAAATCATCCTTGCATTCCTAGGATTAAAGCTACTTGATTGTAGCGAATGACCTTTTGATGTGGCATTGGATCCTATTTGCCAAAATATTGTTCAGGATCTTTACATCTGTGTTCATAGGGATAGTGGTCTGTAATTTTCTTTTTTTGGCAGCAGCTGTCTGGTTTTGTTATCGAGGTGATTTTGGATTCATAAAAACTATTTGGAATTGTTCTCACTTTTTTCAATTCATGAAAGAATTCATTTCAATTCATGGAAAAGCCTGGCACAGAATGGTAGTAAGTTCCTCTTGAAAGGTTTGAAAGAATTCATTCATGCATCCATCTTGGCCTGGACTTTTCTTTTGGGGCCGACATTTAATTACCATTTTAAGTTCCTCAACAGTGATGGGGTTATTTAGATACATTACATCCTCCTTCAAGAGTGGAAAATGATAGGAGTAAAAAATTTAACCATTTTCTCTGGTTCTTATTATTTCGTGGAATAGTGGAATAGAATTTCTCAAAATAGTCTCTAATTACTCTTTGAATCTCTTCAATATCTGTAGTGATATCCTGCTTTTCATTTTTTTTTTTTTTGGTTTTTGGGTCACACCCGATGACGCTCAGGGGTTACTCCTGACTATTCACTCAGAAGTCGCTCCTGGCAGGCACGGGGGACCATATGGGGAACCAGGGGATTGAACCGCGGTCCGTCCTAGGTTAACGCAGGCACCTTAGCTCCAGTGCCACCGCCCGGCCCCTGCTGCTTTTCATTTCTAATATGCTTTTGCAAGTTTCTCTGTCTCTGTGAGTTTTGCCAAGGGTCTATCAATATTGTTTATCTTTTCGAAGAATCAACGTCTGTTTTCATTGATCTTCCCGATTTTGGGGGGTTTTCCACTTTATTGATTTTTTTTTAAAAAATATAAAAATCTGAAGTTTCTGGCTGCAATTTTATAGTATGAAAACTAAAATAGCATTCACCTCTGTTTCAATTAACAAAGATATTTTATTGTTTTTTTTTTGTTTTGTTTTGTTTTGTTTTTTTTTGAGGGCGTCACATCCAGCAGTGCTCAAGGGTTACTCCTGGCTCTACACTCTGAGATCACTCCTGGCAGGCTCAGGGGATCTTATGAGATGCCAGGATTCGAACCACCATCCTTCTGCATGAGAGGCAAATGCCCTACCTCCATGCTATCTATCTGGTCCCAACAAAGATATTTTAAATAACACACATAAAATTTATATCTTACATATTATGACAGAAACTAATTGTAAATTATTTGAGATCATGGTAAAATAAAATTAACACATCTTTTAATAAGTTAAAATATTTATAAATATTTTATAGATGTTTGCTTATTTATTTCTTTTTTTCATTTTGAAGTTCTTTTACTATGTTATACACCTTCACTAAGTGAGAAGATATAATAAGTTCCATAGGAAACTGCATGTGTGACTAGAATTCAGTGTTATTTTTATTTGAAATAGTGCCTAAATAAAAGGACAGGGTATTATAGTATTCAGAATTATTTTTAAATGGAAAGAATTGTTATAAAATTTCCTATGTAAAGAAGAATAAAGTACAAAAACAAAAATAATAATATTTATTAGAAAATACAAATTTTTAGACATTTAATGCTCAAAGAAAAGTAACACTTATCAAACTTTTGACAAATATAATTATAAAAGAAATAAAATAAAGGAGTGGAGAACAAAGAGATAGAGCACAGAAAGAGAAAACTTTTCTAGGAAAACTAAAGATCAAAGAAAGCCGTTTATTATCTATTCACTTAATCTTAGGGACCAGATGTATTTCAGTTACAGAACTTTGAGAATTTAGTTTACTTTGACACAAATTTTGCTGTTATACTTCTAATAAAATCAAATGATTAATATCATAAAACTTTTATGAATCATACATTAAACCAAACTTATTTATTTATTTATTTATTTATTTATTTATTTATTTATTTATTTATTTATTGCTTTTGGAGCCAAAACCCAGTGACGCTCAGGATTTACTCCTGGCTATGTGCTCAGAAATCGCTCCTGGCTTGGGGAACCACATGGGTTGTTGGGAGATTGAACTGCGTTCCATCCTAGGTTAATGTAGGCAAAGCAAATGCCTTACCATTTGCACCACCACTCTAGCCCCTAAACCAAACTTTAATTTTACTTTGTGATCCTACTTTAGCTTAATACAAATGACAAACATATGCCAAAACCATGCTTACAAATTAATCTTTATTTTTGTAATAAATGTTTAGCTGAAAACTAAATTTTATTTAAATGTTAACAGTAGTTTCACTTTTCATCACTTGATCCTAACTAGAGGCTACCCACACTTGCTTTGCTATGTTGTCAGCAATGTCACCTGTGTGCTATAAAAGGCTATAGACTATTATAAGCTCTCTTATAACGTTATTTTAATTATTTTAGACTTTTTAAAATGAAGTAAAACTTTTAATTCATTGATTTCTTAAAACATACTGTTTCTGACTGGTAATAGTATCACATTATCACTAATATATGATTTCTACATTTATATCAATGCTTAATATTTATGATGTCGATGGCAGTTCACATTCTATTTCTGTTAATATTGCAATTAAAATATTAGTCTTTACTTCCTGAATTATATAATTGTGGTCCCAAATAAACATTTATCTAATTAGAGCAACTTTTATATTATACAAAAGGTCAAGCATTCCTTTTTCCCCCATTGGTTTTTACTAAATATATGATGAGCATAATTACAAAAAAGGGTAGTTTTTCTCAATGCATGCATACAGATGGTATATGAAAAATTAGTTTTCTTAACCTTATAAATTATGTTTCAAGTAGTCAAAGTAATCGATTACTGGAAATACAAGTAAAATGTGTGGTATAACTTGATGTTACTAGAACAGTGAACAGAATAAAACAGCAAAAGTAATTAAAGTTTAGTTATAGAGTTAGCATGTTAGCATGCTATGTAAACATGAAATAAGACATTGTTTTTAACCTTGGAAACTCGTGAATAGTAAATTGACCATGCTGAGAAAGCAGTTATTTTTTAAAAATGATCTTTCTTATTCTTAGTGTAATTCAAAATATCTATTTCTATTTCTGTACTTTTTTTGTATCTTTTTGGGATTTAGTTATTTTGGATACTATCTCATTAACCTTGCTAGATACTGTTCCTGTTGTTTTTTTTTTTTTTTTTCAGAAAAAAAAAGGATAATAGTAAGTTTCTTTTGAAGGATTATTATAGTGTAGTCTACTATAAAATGTCTCAGAAACTTAGACTCAATATTACCAATAGTGTGTACTTCTCAGTTTACTAGCCTGAATTTATTGGTTGCATCTCAGATAACTGTTACTATTTTAAGGCTTCTCTTAGAAAATCAGTCATAAACAGGAAAAAATCTATAAGCCAGTTCTCTGCTCCTTTTCACATACAAAATTGTTGAATGAATAATTTGAGGAGAAAGAATTTTAATTCTTATATTTAAAATAAAAAATGTGAGCAAATTTGTATCAAAGGGTACAGTATTTTTTATATTTTATACAGGCATAACTGTATGTACATTTATCAAGTTCTATATATATGCTCAAGACTATAATTTTTGATTCAATACTAAGTATAAGAAATTAAATAAAATAAAAATTTATCTACTTTTGCATTTCTAATTGTTATAAAGATTATATCACTATATATGGAAAATTTAAAATCTTAACAATTCACACTTTGTCATAGAGACCACTTAATGCCACTTTTTAAAAATTTTTCTGATACACTATAGCTATAAATTTTATTGATAACTCCCTTGTGATATTTTCTGTGATCATTGTCTCAAGGAATATATTTGTATATATGTATGTATCTATATAGTATATATATATGTGTACATTATTAAAAATTGTATCCCTAAGAAGTAAATCAGAAATATTTTTTTTTCTAATTGTTGCCAGACAAATAGGTTTAGAATATATTGTGGTTTTGATTTTTAAATTAATATTTTCTTCCTAAGACCTATACCGGATCTCTTAAAAATGGTAGTAACATTTCTTGATTTTTACCTTGATTTAAAAATATTCCATAATATTAATCAATAATTGCTGTTGATAAAAAATTGCTGTTGGTAAAAAATAAATTTTATTAAGAGTAAACAACTCAGCTCTTTATTGTATGGTACTGATTTTTATGTGCATTTGACCTTTTTCTCTGCATTTTGATAGTGATACTTGATAATGAGGTTTTATATATATATATATATATATATATATATATTAAGGTTTTGTTTTGTTTTGTTTTGTTTTTGGGTCACACTTGGCAGCGCTCTGGGGTTACTCATGGCTCTATGCTCAGAAATCGCTCCTGGAGCCCTCTGTGGACCATATGGGATGCCCGAATTCGAACCACCGACCATCTGCATGAAAGACAAACGCCTTACCTCTATGCCCCGAGATTATATATATTAAGAGTATAATATTTTGAAATAGGAGAACCAAAGAGGAGTAATTTTTGCAAAAATTGCTTTAACACGCTTGCTAAATTTCAAAGAACAGTGTTAACAAGGGACTTAATTTAAAATTAATTTTTATCTGTCTATTATTTTATGGCTCAAGATTGCTAATTTGAATTTACATGGAATATATTATTATGTACACCCAGGGGATAGTAGTAGTAGTAGTAGGAGGAGGAGTCTAAAACTAAAGAAAAGCCGGTTTCTCATTCCATATGCTCCTGACATTTATATAACCTTCTACTTTAGTGTTTTTAACCCCCAGTGAAAAATGTGTACTTAATATAAAGGTCTCAGACACTCCAACTTAACAGAGGTCCATAAGATTCTCAACTTTTTTTTAAAATTCATAGATTGCCTATAAGATTCTCAAAAATTTATATTTAATTAACATTACTTCTCTGAATAAAATTCAAATTTGTGTATTTTTTAATTTGTTTCAATGGTACACTTTGTCCTTTGCTTAAATTTCTTGCAAATCTTGTTTCAATTGCTTACTATTCTTATATTTTATCATATTTAGTAATTGAAACTTTTAACTCTACTATATTATTGTTTTAAAATATTTTAGTTTATTTTGATCACAATAATCTATAATTTAATGATTTAATGTAAATACAAATCAAATACAATATAATTCCCAAAGAATTGGATATCCTAATAGCTTTTAGTAATAAAAATCTTTAAATTGATTTCTATAATTTTTATACTCCCTTATTATATATTAGATGTATCTGATCATTTTTTCCCAAAAAGTAAAATGATAACTTGAGTCTTTGTGCATCCTTTCATTTTATATCTATATCTATAGATTTATATAGTAATAGCTTTCTTGCAACAAAAATAATTCTTTTTATGTAAGATAACTTTGTAATTAGGGAGTCCCAGTCAAGTAAAATACACTAAATTTTCCATAGAGAGAATGATCTAACCCTGTGTTGTTCCAGTCTAATGGAAGACACAATAATAAAAATTTATTTATTATCTATCAAAGCTAAGGAACTCCTCTTGTCTGTAATAATTAGAGATAAGAATATAAGATTCAGAGCAGAGATAACCTTGAAGACATCGGCATTTAGAATATTTCTTCCTCTTAATAATTGATGGCTTCCTCTGAATGATTTCCGCAATCATGTCTTCCTCTGTCATTGATGTAGAAAACACATGTAATCCTGACTGCACCTGGCAGTGATTTTACACTAAGCAGGCATCCACTTTTAGGATGGTATCTAGACAGTGCCAAAGTGAACTGAGAGATAATAAATCTTGAGCTGTTCTTTGATAATTCAGTTATTAAATTGACAACCCAGATGATTTCCCTTCTAGATATCCTCCATGTCAACTTATTCATAACAAACATGTTCAAACTATTTAAATCAGGGTTCCTTATTCATTATCTTTTATAAATACCATACTTAACTCTTAAAAGGAAAACTGAAAATAAAATTGTAAAATATGAAGCTGTTTCATAAACCTTAATATAATGTAAGAGGATTTTAGTTTTTCACTACAGATATACTGATATATTGGAACTCTGTAGAAAAATTTTAACTATTGATTGCTTCATACTAAAAAAAAATGACTTTTAGTGATGATTGAACTATGAGGAGTATTAGAGAAAACATAAGACATTGAACTAGATAGAATCTTTTTTATGGCTTTATGGTAAATCTAAAAATATGGGAAACATTTTGAGAAAGTGATTTATTTGATATATGGAGAGAAATTGTGCTTCTATTCAGAGAAGTAATTACCACTTTTTAGATAATAATAAAATAATTGAAAGAATAATGAGTCAAATATAATCTGTAACAGTAAACGGTTTGTAAGAATAGCAATATAACAGTTTTAAAATCTAAGAGAAAATAAGATTGGAACCATTAATACAGGCCTAACAACTTCTCCCAAGCACATTCTATAAAACATTGACTGATAAAGGAAATTACGTTATTGTTTTTCTGATAGTTACATAAACCAAGGATATTTCTGAAGAGATAATTGGGTTTCTAGACCAAGATGATATCAAAGTTTCAAGTTAGAGTGCAGAACTCTTCATGATAAAATAAAAACTCCTAGATTCCTAGTCCCAAACAATTTGTGATTGTGTAGTTTAGTTCATGGAGTTGACTGAAATCAAGTATAAGAGAAAGAAGTTTTTAAAGAACTATAATAAATTGATCCCAGTTCCAGGGTCTGACTGCCAAATCTAATAACACAAACATTTTCACCTACAGAATGTAGATTGCTTAAATAATTTGTGACCCAGATATTTTCTCAAATGTCACCTTGGCTATCTTATCTGCTCTGCTATCACAGAGATCACAAACACGTCTGTGAATGAGTATAGAGATCAAAAGTTGTCATAATCACTGGTGATGAAGATTACTACTCTAACAAAATAGTAAATTTTGTATCCTTTTTCAGAAAAATATATAAGGTGCAACCAGATTTTCACTGTCTACAATGCAACCATTTTTCAACTTCATAAAATAAAATTTTATTGCAAATATCAAACAGTTTATTTGAGGCAGAACTCAAGCCTAAAACCTGGCTCAGCAGTCAGGAATTACTCCTGGTGGTCTTGGGAGGCATAACGGGCTGGGAATAGAACCTAAGTCAACTGCAAGCAGGCATGCATCCTACTCACCACAGTGCTATCATGTCACTCCAGCCCCAATTCTCAAGCTTTTAATGCTTTGAATTTGTGTGCATGTTAATATCACTGGATCATAAGGAACTTCACCTAGACAGCTGGAAGACCAGGCAACCCCGAGATCTAATATTTCAGGTAAAACGGTGCAGTTATCTTTAGATTTTCTTCCTCTGGGAATGAATTAATATGCTCTGCATCTGAGCATTGGCTTTTTGAACATGGATATAATAGTTTAAATATGCATAAGTACATCATTGTAAATGTGTGGAGTTTAAAATGTGGTATAAATTTTTAGTTCCCAAGGTGTCTACAATATTGGATTCTGAGAGCTGCTGATCCATCCATAGTTTGTATATGTGCCTCTGTTTCCCTATTACATGCAGAAATTAATTTTTCCAAGTATTTCCCTAATCTAGTGTAAGGTCAATGAAATTGTTTACTTAGATCAAACGTATTTTCTTCACAGCTGTCTGTGATAGACATATATGATCATAAGCCATGGATTTATAAGAATGAAAAATAAAATGTTGTCTGAAGACTTCTGCAACATTCCTATTTATTTTCAGCAAAGTGCCTCAGAGTAAAAGTTAGTTTCTAACACTGATTGCTATTGTCAGTAACCTTGTAATTCTGAGGGCAACATACTTAAAACCAATTCCAAGGACAAAGGAGTCAAGAGATAAACAACACCAATGACTCTGGGGGCTTCATTACATCATGTCTGAATTGACTGCTCTGCTCTATAAAACAAAACAAAATCATATTATTTCATCAAGAATTATATAAGGCTTTAAATTAATTAATTCCAAGCATTCTAAGCAATATCATCAACATCTCTCTTTTAAGGACATTTTTAGGGTCTTATCTCTCTTTATAAGTTTCTCTGAGGTTCATACTTGCAAAAAATAGGAAATGCCTTTCATTTTCTACTGTTCCATCTTATGATTACCTCTATAAATGGGAACTGTGCTAATACAAAATTAAGTACATTAATGTTATTTATATAAAACCATTTAAGTACTTAATCATGTAATTTCAGATATAATTGAAAAGTAAGACAATATCGATTACTTAAAGTCTTATAAAGCCAATAATATACCTAAATGCTAAAAACAAACAAATGTCATTAAAAAATTAAAATTAAAGACTATTATTCTACATAAACATTGATGCAAAGATTCTCAAGAAAATCTTAACTAACCAAATATAGTAAAATATCAATAAAAATACCATCATGTTCAAGTTGAATTAATTTAAGGGATGATAGGATGGCAATAAATACTTAAATATAAGGGGGCCGGACGGTGGCGCTGGAGGTAAGGTGCCTGCCTTGCCTGCGCTAACCTAGGTTGGACCGCGGTTCGATTCCCCGGTTCCCCATATGGTCCCCCGTGCCTGCCAGGAGTGACTTCTGAGCGAATAGACAGAAGTAACCCCTGAGCGTCACCGGGTGTGGCCAAAAAAATAAAAATAAATAAATAAATGCATAAATATATAGGTAATATGGTTTATAAATAAATTGAAAGCCAAATTGCTAACAAATAATGCAAGACAAGCTTTTGACAACTTAATTATATGATATGTATTAATGATAAAATCCTATCATACCTATCCACTGTACCATTATTCCAGCCCCCACAATATTGTTTTATATTCAAAAGAAAATTAACAAAATTAACAGACTCCTGACATAACTGTTCTGGAAAAAAATTAGCTATATTAGAAGATACCAGTATTAGTTATTATATTCCCATGGATTGGAGGAAGGAAGAAATCCAGGTGTGTGACAATTATAAAACAAAGAGTGTGGTTTGTGGATGTCCAAATGCTGAAACCAAAGGATCCTTAGATTTTTACTTAGATTTAAGGGGACCTCCCAGATTCTTTACCAAAGCAAGGGTCTCTGAGATGCCAGAATGTTGATCACTTTAAATGAGTTTGTATGATTAAAATGTCTTTAATGACAACAGTTTATTAAAAACAACTTGGATTTGGAGCAGAGGAAAACAATAGCAACCCATGTAGAAAGAATATATAGTAAATATAATGTTTCTATGTTCTCTTTAAGTATTTATTCTTTTTAAATTTAAATGTAATATATAATAGTTTCAAAAAAATATAATAGTTTCACATGAATGATTATTCAACTGAAAAACAGAACATAATTTCTACTCTGAAAACTATATTCAAATAAAAAAATAAACCAGGTACTTCTGTCACATAAAAACCATGTGACCAAAAATCAATAATCTTGACTAAATCTTAAATTCTATAGTTTTTGTAGGTGTCCATTTTCCTTTCAATAAAAGAAAAATGAATCATAATATTTTCTTATAATCTTATGATTTCCTAAATATTTATAATCCTATCTTACTGAATATAACTGACAATAAAAACTGACAGCCAATTAGTTGGGTATTGAATTAAGTAAAACAGCAATTTGCATGATGAAAACAAAATGAAAGGGAGAAGAAAAAGCATTAGTTAAGACATAAAAATATTTAAAAATCTTCTAGGCAGATGACTTTTGTCTTCCATAAGTGCGTTTATTTACGTAAAAATACATTTAAGAGTAAGAAAATATCCTGAATTCAATGGATAAAATGGCCCAAAGTCTATAATTATGTTGTTCATTGTGTTCGGCAATTATTGTCAGTTTTTATGCTTTGCCACTGTATCACGCCTTAGGCAAATACTCTCTATGTTCATGAATATTGGAGAGAGCAAGTCATAAATCCGTAAACTGAACATAAGCATCTTTCAAGCTGTCTGGCCTCTTGCAGTGTTTGCAAAGCTTAACATATATTTTAATCTATGCACTGCTGTTTTTATTTGCTTGTTTCTATCTTTTGCTCCATCTTCCTGCTCCTGTCTTTCCATCGATCCATCATTTTTTCCAATTAAGCATCAACTGGATGACAGAAATGACAGGTATTCACTGTCCACAGTCCCAGATTCTAAGTAGAAGTAATTACTGTGTAAAAATGGAAGCAGTGCACCAACATTGCCACTGTAGGTCCCATGGCCATCAGCAGGCATGATTGAGTAATAATAGGCATGGAGAGAAGTGAAGGGGTGGGAATTCTGAAAACAGTCTCATAAGTTATTACAGATGTTTATTTTTAAATTTTACCAAAAACAAATTCATGTCTCTTAATTTATAAATGGGGGAATTACTTAAAATGGATATATATTACTTAAAAATTTTTTAACTGCATTCCTGCAAAGTAAGATTTTTGTTTTTGGTAAAATAATGTAAGTTTTAAGTACCAAAAATGTTCTTTATTTTCTCTTATATAATAGGAAATGTTATTAGAAATGAGGAGAGTAGCTTCTAGCTGAACGATTATAATGATATCTATCAATTCAGCAACAATACAAAATGACCTGAGTATATACTTTAGAAATACAGACACCTAAATTTTATGTATTATCATTCTGTTATATATATGTAAATATATATATATGTATATATGTATATATATATATATATATATATATAACTGAAGTACCAGTTTGGAGAGGGCATAAATAAGTTAGAAGAAATTTTTGATTGTAATATTTGATATACTCAAAATGCAAAAATATTCAGAGCAAACTGTAGTTTCAAAGCAATCAAAATAAGAATCTTGAATTATTTTTCAGAATTAACATTGCATATTGAGTTTGATTATAAAGAAACCAAGAAATAGTGAACTAAGAACAGTGAACTAAGGGGTTGGAGCAGTGTTGCAAGCAGTAGGGCGTTTGCCTTGCACGCTCTAACCTACATTGGACCATGGTTCAATCCCCTGGCATCATGTATGGTCCCCCAAGTCAGGAGCAATTTCTCAGCACAGTAATTTTTGAGCACATAGCCAGGAGTAAAGTCCTGAGTGTCATTCTTTGTGGTCCTAAAACTAATAATAATAATAATGATAATAATAATAAATAGTGAACTATTAATGGAAAAGAACAAATTATGGGTGTAATTTCATATTTTCTGATTGCAAATTAAGTGAAAATGCAATTAATAAAATGGGAGAAAATATTTTCAAAGCATTCGCTAATAATAGAATGATTTGTAGGTATATCTTTATCTGCTATCTCTTACAATAAAAAGCCAATCAGCACTATAGAAATACAGAGTGTTTGAATGCAGTATTTCCATTCAAGAAAGTTAAGGAAGTAATCATTGCCCATCAGCGCATCACAAGACATTAAACACCAACATTTACTGAGAAAATTTAAAAACAAATTATGACACATACTACCTCATACCCATTGTTATTTTTAATTAGAAAAACAAACTAAAAAACATATCAGCAAAGATATGCAGTGACTGAAGTCCTTAGACATTTGAAGATTGCAATATGAAATGATCCCATAGCTACTTTGGTTGATAGCATCTTGATCAATTTTACATGGCATTTTTGTGCAATGCTGTAGGTTTCCAAAAGCAGTGGGGGTGAGATATTGAATTGATATTTGTATATACAAGTTCATTGCAACATTTTTCTGAATTATCTTTGGGTGTAGGCAACTCATTGTTTGAAAGGATGATTAATTGTAGTATAATGCATTTGTTTTTTAGTTTGTTTGTTTGTTTTTTTGGGTCACACCCGGCAGTGCTCAGGGGTTACTCCTGGCTCCATGCTCAAAAATTGCTCCTGGCAGGCACAGGGGACCATATGAGGCACCGGGATTCGAACCGATGACCTTTTGCATGAAAGGCAAATGCCTTACCTCCATGCTATCTCCCTGGCCCCATCATTTGTTAGGATACTGTTCATTTGACAAGAAATTTCTGTACAGTTTTAGATGGAATTTAAAATATATCAGGGTAAAGGAAGCAGACCAATAACAGAAGGAAAAATGAAGATGCATAGAGTAATTTCAGAGAGACAAAGCAGAATATATGTTACTAGGGGCTTATGGTTAAGCAGAAACTGGGAATTGGAGTTGGTTGGAGACAGGATTACAGCTGTGAAGGAGAGAAGGATTCTAACCATGTCTGGTGCTAATGAGGCAGGTTAATGTTATAATATTGTAAGACTTAGGAATATTGTAATACTTATATATTACGTAATATATTACAAATATATTTACATAAATTACATGTTACATTTGTATTACATAAAACATAATAAATATATTATATTACGTATATATTGCATATTATATTTACATATTAGAGTACCCTAATACTGTAAGATTTAGAAAGAGTGAGAATTGTCAATATTATGTTAGTGAACCACAGTTTACAAAAATTTAGTAATAAAGTTGTAGAAGTTAGAAATATACTGATTCTATAAAAAAAGTTTATGTTTAGGAAAACATTTAGTATGCATGGATTTATATTTATTCTATAAATAAAGGCTATAAACTTGAGAAGTTTTTTGAGTTTTCACACATCAAATGTTATATCAGAATGATTTACTTATTATAGAAAATATATAAGAAACAAAATATTTAAAAAATTTGTTATTATATTCTATACCAGTGGTCATGAAGTTTTTTCTTTGCAATGCCAGAATAAACATTTTTGAAATTGTAGAACTTAGGGAGTTCTAGAAACTACAAAACTCTTTGGTTGTAGTGTAATAAAAGCCATAAACAATTTATAAAAATTGGGCAGGGCTGATTCAAATACAACTTTATTTACAGGAACACTTATGGACAAGCCTGGTGGAATTTGCTGATCTAAACTTTACCCTGTCAAAAATTCTAGTTTTCCTTTCAACACTAAAGTGAAACAAAAATCTAAAGAAAAGAAACATAGAGACTAAAACAAGTGCACTAGAAAGCAATTCATTATATGAGTTGCAATTATTAGTGTTGGAAATATTCCATGTCTGCAGATATTTAAATAAGGCATTGCCATGTGATTTGACTTGTCTGATGAAATGCATGCAGAAATAGTATGCTTAATTCCACTTGGAATTTTTTAAGTCTTGGTGCAAATTGTATACTTGAATGTTAAGTCTTGTATATTAAGTCTTGGTGCAAATTAATATTGTTCTATTGAAATGCTTATGATAAAAGTGTTGAGATGAGTCTAACCTATGGGAAATTGGGAGTTGTATTTAAAGAGAAAAGAAAGTTTTCAGTTGGGGAGGATAAAGAAAATCTATCTATGAATGGTGATAAAAATAGACATATTTAAAGGGGGAAAAAGTTTTCCATTGTGTTCAGTCAGAATTTGTAATGATAAATATACAATATAATGTGTCCAATGTACTAGACTAAAAATGTATACTTTTTATCATCAACTATCTCAATTATAAGATGTAGTCTTTTAATGCTCATACTAATTTTAGATATTCTATTAATTTATTATGATTCTATTAATTTTAAAATTTATTCTGTTATTTGTCTTTATTTTATTAAATGTTATACTATTTCATACCTATATTTATATCTTTATATAAAATATATATATAGAAATATATTTTAAGTTATTCCCAGAATAAAAAATAAATTGCATGGTACATGTTGCTAATGTATAGTCCATCTTTTCATATAGAGTATATCTGCTTTTGTAATACCTTATAAACCTTTCCATTAACATTTTTTAAAGTAAAATTCAAATCTAATGTTGAATAACTATGCATGTAGGTTGAGTCTTTGAATTTAATGTACCTGATCATTCTGAGAAACACAGCATTCATCATCTTTGTGTGCAAAAAACATTGAGTATCTTATTACCTATTCCTTGCCACAGGTATTGCAAATGATGATGACAAGCTGTGAACCCAAAAACTGTATTTAACGGTCTATTAGACTAGATTGAACATTGAGAATGAAAACATTTATTGATAAAATTTCTAACTCATGCTGTTCTGGGAATGAATGACAGAGGGAACCAACTCCTGAAAATCAGCACAGGCCAGGGAAAACAAACAATGAATGTCTTTGTGACCTTTGTCACCTCCAATTTACTCTACATTTTGCCACTGGTTTTAATGAATAGGAGCTGGGTTCCAGCAAACCTCTGCAGGGTTCTTCAAATTTCTTCCCCTCTGCATTCTGAAGCTCACACATCTGGTTGAACCTATAAGTTAGAATACGTGTATGTTTTTGCTAACGGGAGGATTCAGAACATAAGCACAGGCTGAAATAAGACAAAGATTCTGTTATGTTCTAAATATATACTTTTAAAGAAGTATTTAATGTATAAATAATTGACATAGTTGATAAAACATATTTGTTTCCACATAAATGGGAGTGAAATTATTAAAAAAGGGAAAGAAAAAATAAAAATGGAGAAAATCAACTATAGCAACATTAAAATTTGTGAAAATTATTGGATCTCACAATGTGCTCATTAGTCACTGTCAGAAAGTTTATTAATCTCTGGTTACTAATTGATCATTCTGTTACTTATTTTGCTTCTGGACATTAGGTGGCTTTGAATACACATTGTTATCTAAATTGGTGTGTTCCTATGGGGATGACCATATTAAAGAAAAATGGTGTTGTGGAGGAATTCCAAGCACTATTGCTGAGACTGCAGCTTTTGTGGAGCGTGGTTTTAGCTGTGATTGCTTGACGTACTTAAAAGTGAGGAGGGTAGGAAATTCCTTTTCAAATGACCCCAATATTTACTGTGCATCTGCAGGAGGGGGAAAAAAGCACAAAACATTTTTTTATCATTTTTATGTACCAATTTATTTTTTTGTTGATTTCATTGTTGTAGTTTGGCTATTGAAATGAATGTCTCCATTTATGTTTATTTATTTATTTTCTTCTCTTCTTTTCTTATGCACCCTCCCACATTTTTTTTCTCAATACCATGGCTTTTATATGGTTCTTACTCTTTTGTTTTTTGTTTGTTTGTTTTTTTTTTGGAATGTTCACTGGATATTTTATTTGACAGTTCTTTATGTACTGTTGTGGTATTTCACCTTCTTTTTCCCCTTGTCTCTCAAACCAAGGATGAAAGCCTCTAGAAGGACTCCACCCATTTCCGGAGTATTGGACTCTTTTTTTTTTTCTTCCTCCAGGTTATTACATTTCTCTTCTTCAAACAAAACCACATAACTTGAACTTACTAGTCCCGCCTCCTAATTGGGGGGGGGGGAGAAAAAGGTGTACCAAACAGGTGTAGGACCACTAACTAGTTAGCTAGGCAGAGGGGACCACTTATTCTGGCAGCCCCGGGGATGAGGGAGGAGGAGATGGGAGTAGGACAGGAAAGGAGGCGG
>PVKC010002822.1:0-41513 GCA_004027635.1 Crocidura indochinensis
AAAGAAGAAAGAAAAACAACATCAGTTTTGCATTTGACTACTCTCCAAGGTAGATCAGGCAGAAGAACTGTTAAACAAGTGGATAAAATCAAGTTTCCCACCATCAACTTTGTAAGCTAGAGCCTTATCTGGAAGGTCCCATTGCTCTTACAAGTAACAAAATTTACACTTTCTTTGAGGAAATGCTGTAAAGTGAAGATTAACTCAGAAAGAAGGTCAAAATAGATTTCACAGTTTTTATAATATACAAAAGTTTCTCCTTTCCTTGCTTTCCCTTTTTTTCTCTCTTCTTTCCTTCTCTTCTGCTCTCTCTTTTCTCCTCTCTGCCCTCTCTTCTCTTTCCTTCCCTTCCTTCCTCCGCCTAACTTCCTTTGCTCATAGACTATTTCTAGTGTTGCTCAGAGAACCATATACAGTACCAGAATTCAAATATAGGTTTGTTTCATGCAAAACAAGAACATTAACCCTTGTACTATATCTCTGGTCCAGAGGTCTGTTTCTTATGACCTTCTTGTAGCTTATTTAACTTTGTTTCAAAGTCAATTCTAACAAGTTCTAGTGTTCAATTTTCTAATTTAAAGAATGTCAGAATCAAAACCTTGCATGTTTTAAAATACTTCTACTGTCTCTAGAACTTTGCATTTGATTCCACAAGGAAGATAAATAATCTTTCATGTAGGGAGAAATTATTTTTATTTTAAAATCTTTAAAATATATTTTTCTTCAGAAATAAATTTATTTGTTGCAATACATTAAAAACCTACTAACTAGCTGGTTAGATTGGGGGAGGCTCAGGCTGCAGTTTTCTGGTGATAAGAATTTATTTTCTCTCTTAGCAACAGAAAATGGGGTCTTAAGAAAAATTTTGTAATTCTGATAACCTCCAGAATGATATTTGATGTTATCCATATGTTTTTGTTCAGGCCTTAATAATGTTTAAAGGCATTTCTATTTCTATCTTATTGATTTTTTAAAGAAGTATTTTTGTTTTAGAGAAAGTAGAAGACTTCCAGTTCAGAAAGAATTATCGTGTAAATAATTCACATCATAAAAATAACCTCATTAGAAGCTTAACTGAGACTTTTATTTCTTCTTTGTAGACCAAAGAAAATTCTAAATAAAGAACAGCTTTAGAAGCTTACTGGTTTTATGTCCAATGATTTCTAACATTCAAATATGTTAGAACCTATAAACAGTCGAATTAGACCTCTAACATCTTAGTGTCCAAAATTTTGACCTCGATCAAGAGATGTGTAGCTAAGCCTAAAATTCTCTTTTAAAATAATCCCCAGTTTCTCATGGCCTCAGGATCATGATTCATTTGATTTTTATAGCAGATTTTGACTATTAAGAAATGCAAATATTGACCATGAAAAAAAATGAAAGCATTAATATCATTTAAATTTGCACAGTGTTCTGGACATACAAAATTAATCATTCAGATCATCTTATTCAATTCAACCATATTATTTTCATAATTAATATTAAAAATCTTTATCTCTTATTCTCAAATTCAACTAAATGTAGGCTCTGTAAAACTGGTCACATGACAGTTATTTTTTTTTTTTTGTCTTTAAGCATAAAGTCATGGACCAATGCAAAATAAGATACAGCTGGATCCAGTATTTAATTATAGCTCACTGTGAAGTTTTTATAACTTTGTTTTAGTGAAAAAATAAAAGTAATTTAGCTTATAAAAGATGCTTGCATTATTTTATATTAGAGAGTGCCATCTAAATTTGTTGATGTTTAATCCAATCTAAATTTCATCTATGTACGAAAACCTAAAAGTACCTGCACATTTCATGAAAATGAGTCTAAACATACACTAAAGAAGTTATTTTATGTTGACCATGCTACAGCTTCTCTCTCACCTGAATATTCAGAGAATGCCCCCCAGATCTACGATCAATTTATTTTTGATAAAGGGTCAAGAAATCCAAAATGGAGCAAAGAAAACCTCTTCAACAAGTGGTGTCAGCACAAATGATTACTACCTTAAGTCATTTTACAATAGCTTCCTCTCATTATGACATTACATATCAAATACATTGGGAAAATTTTACTATTGTTTTCTTTTGCTAGACAATTAAAAATCTAAGGAAATATGTAGCACTAGAATAAATATATATATGTATATTTATATAAATAACTGGAATATAATGGAGCAGAAATAAACCCATATATACAAGGTCAAATAATTTTCAACAAATGTGTTAGGACCATTCAATGGAAAAGGAAAAATCTTTTTAACAAATGGTGCAGAACCAGGAACCAAACTCTCCCTGAGAAATTCCTAATACTGCTCTGGCGCCAACTTGCACTAGTTTTGAAATGACATCGTGACAACGAGGAAACAACAGCAACTTGATCTAAGAGTAGGTTGTCATATCTCATCACCTAACAGTAAGATGAAATCAGAAGTCATGCCATCCTTTGAGATGTGCAAACACCAAGAGCACTAACTAAAGAGGACTGACTTTGACAACCGTGACTGGACAGAACTTATCCTGGGAACAATAAGAAAAACTCTACCCTAGGTTTTTTTGGTTTTTGGGCCACACCTGGTGACGCTCAGGGGTTATTCCTGGCTATGCACTCAGAAGTCGCTCCTGGCTTGGGGGACCATATGGGAAACCGGGGGATCGAACCGTGGTTCGTCCTAGGCTAGCGTAGGCAAGGCAGGCACCTTACCTCCAGCGCCACCGCCCGGCCCTCTACCCTAGGTGTTAGCCTAGGACTTGTAGAAAAATGAAGACCTCTAAATCCAGAGGTCAACTTTGACAACTGAGACTGAGCAGAACTTCTGAAATAATAAAGACTCTATTCTAGATTTCAGCCTAAGATCTCAACAAAAACCAAGGCCACTTATTATAGAAGACTTAGATATGTACGCAAAGGTGTAAGAATAATAAAAGCTAAATATTGCTTATGTTAGCATTATTAACAATAAATGTGAAATAACCTTTACTAAGAGATAAGTGGCTAAACAAAATGGGGCACCTTTCTCTTGCTCACTCTATCCTTAGTGTATATCTACCTCTGTCATGTCTCTCCCTTCATTACTTGTCTCTCACACATGGTACAATTGTAATCAAAAGGAAGGACATTCTGATAGTATAATATGGATAAACCTTGAAGACAGACAAAGTCCCAAGGGAAAGACTTCAGATTCAAAGTATTTCTAGAGTGTCAAATTCATATATATATATATATATATATATATATATGAATTTGACATATATATATATATATATATATGAATTGTAGGCATTGGGATAAAAATATGCACACTAGAGGGAGTTGAGATTTCATTAAGAGCCATTACCAATTTGAGTCCTACAACATTTCTGGAGACAGATGAGGATGATGTTCGCCTATGAAGAGAATATGCTCAATAGCACTAAGCAGTCAAACACAAAGAAAATAGTAAAATTTGTCCTGTATATTTTAATATGATAAAATAAGCAAAAATCTTCAAAATCAGCAATATCCATTCAGATAGCTTCAACTTTGAACCTTTCAATTGAATACTGATGACTTTTCCTGGCACTTCTAGTAACCCCCAAATGCAGAGTTGTAAAGCAGACATATGAGAGAGGAAGAAAGTACGTAGATTGTAATAGTGCTCAGATAGATTTGGTTTAGTATTCCCCTTTGATCTTTTTCTAGTGTGAGCTGTGCCAGGTTAAGTTCTAATGTAGGGAAAGAGAACATTGGTATTTACTTCATGAAATAGATCAGTTGTCCCTAGTAAACACATGCTTCAAGTCTCCTTTTAGCTTTATTTGGCATGTTCACTATTGGTAGAACAGAGATTTCATGAGTAGCTTAAGGTCACAAGACTTCTCTTCTTCTACTGGGTTTTAGCTCTGGTCACTAACTTGTGTCTAGAATGTTTGTTCCATAACAAAGCAAGTATCCAGGAAGATAGGAAATAACCAATATCAATTATATCGCCTGCAATTTACTTTATAATATTTTGGTACAGAAGGAGTGGAGTATAACTGTCTGGATATCCTTTCCTGAAAAGCTTAAACTAAATTTCATCTACTTTAGTTAGAAATGAGAACAGAAGAAAAATTCTGTGTGGTCTCCTTAGATGACTAAGAGAAGTATTACACACATCACTTGGTAGATTTTTATGAAATTATTCCTTAATTTGAATCAAAGTGAATTTAAAAATCATTTTAATTTATATAAAGAATGGAGTTAAATATAAGAGGATAGAAAAAATGTCTGTCTTATGTAAACAGGAAAACTCAACTTTACAGATTCAGAATACCCACCCTTATTTTAAACTCGCTGAAGAGAACTGGTCTCTGATTGGATTAGTAAGTCATCTCATCATGATATCAGAAAGTTCTTACAGAATTGCTCAGAACTTGTCAAAATACCTAATTGCCGGTATAAAATCTCTTGTTTACAGGAAAAAGGCCCAAGGATGTCTTGTATTGATTAGCTAATAAATATTTGCCTGAATGGCAAAATTAATTTTAGGTACTCAATAACACTTTTGAAATGAATTGATTATGAAAAATAAAAACCAACTTTTCATTTGAAAAAGAGGAAAGAGTGCTGTACTGGAAATATAAAAATGTTAGTGATAAAGTAAAAATACAATACAAAGGGCAAATTGGCTATAGAGAACTAACCAGTTGCATAAAAACATAGATAAAGTTTCTCTTTGGTTATACAAATTTTTAATAGATAAAGAGACTGTCTCTTGTATGCTTTATATTTGTTCTCTCTTTCTTGGGGTTGAGAAGAATACGCCTTCTGGATGTATATTCCAGGGGACACCCAGTGAAGGTACTCCCCTGAGCCCTATTACACCCTCTTCCAAACAAAAATCCAGTTACTCTCCTGAAGTCAGAAACTCCCAGAGGAATTACAGCTACCTGAGAGGCTGTAGCATTGTAAAGAACCCTTAAGTAAATAGCTTAGAAGGCCAGTGAACAATAAATTATAATAAACCAACCATAATTAGTAATAACAGCCTTAAAATAACTGTACTCGTGAGATAGTACTGGATACCTCCTTCCTAGGTTTTGGAAAAAATAGAATTGGGAGGGGGATCAATTTAACTGCAATGGGAATAAAAAGCTAATTTGGGATCAAAGGCCACCATGAAGTTATATATGCAAGTACCAGTAGCTGGTTCAGAAAATAAAATTATCTTGTTCATTCATTCATATTCCTGTATTCACCATTTTTTTAAAAAGTAAAAAGGAGCTTTTGAGATTGACTTAAAAATTTCTTAGTAAAATCAACTTGAAAGCTAAAGCAGTCAATATAACAAATATTGTAACCATAAAAAGTATTTGGAAGTGGTGAAGATATAAGGCATGAGGGTAAAATGAGAGCTTACTGGTTTCTATGTGACTAACAAGAATTTTCATTGCTAGTTTACATAATTTAAATTGTGAAAGGAATCTGGAAATGGTGGCACCAGTTCTTGGATCATCCAAAGTTGGATTAGGTGAGATGTAACCAAGCCCAGAGTTTCTACCTATTCTGTTGATACATGCTGATTTATTGTTGTAATTTTCTCACTTTGAGTTGCCTAGGCATTTACTGCCATTGATTTTAAGTACGTACATGATGAAGTCATCATCTTTTGATAGAAGCCAAAAGGACATGGCACTGAGAATGTATCAAAAATATATAGGGTGATATATAAAAGTTATATTGTAGTAGATTGGAAGCTTTAAAATGTGTGCAATAGAGTATTAATATAGAGCTTCCACGGGAAACACAATATAATTTGACGTCATTTGTTTCGGTGAGCAAAACAAGGAGAAACGTATTTTTTTCTTTCAGGAGTTCACAAGTCAGCTGAAGAGATAGATATTAATCTATTAATGACACAGATTCATGCTCAACAACCACAAGATTAAGTATCAGAAAGGAAGCCTTGGGGAGAAGTCGAGGAAAAAAAATGAGCCTAGCCAGAAGGAGAATGACTTGGGAAAAATCTGGACAGTCCCCTGCTGAGATAGAAAGAAGATTACTAGATAAAGGGACCATGAGGAGGAGGAAGAAATATGAGGAGAATGGAGAGAAGGTACTTCTGTTTGTGCAAATAATTTGCAAAGCTGAAAGGAGCATGCCACATAGTAGGGAATATTTAAATACCTGTTTTTCCCCCCACAAGACATATTTTGCAAATGTGCTGTTCTATTCAATAGTTAAGCAAAAATGGCATATCTGTGATACAGTTCCTCTTTCCTACTTTGTGCTGTTGACATCTTTTTTATAGTTAACTGAGGCTCAGAAACATTTTACACATCATATTCCAGAAATTTACCAAGCCAAAGAGCAACATATGTATGAATTATCTCATCCAGGGAAAGATCTCAACTAGTAGTTGAGAATTATCTATATGCCTCTAAGACCCAAGCTTCTTTCACATGTAAAGTCTGGAACAATAATTTATAAGATAAAGAAATATTATAAACTATGGTAATAATGAAATAATATGACATTTATTTACTTATTTGTTGAGTCAAAATATTATGAAGGGGCCTTAGAGATTGTTCAAAGGACTGTATCACATGCCTTGCATGCTAAAGTTCTGAGTTTGATTTTTAGACTCACCTATGTACTGCCAGGAGTGACCTGCTCGTACCAATTTTAGAGTAGCCACTGAGAGCTGTTGGGAGTCACCCAAAACTCTAAAAATATAAATTATTGAGAATCTAAAAGTGATTAAACATTTATTTCTGGTATAGGTTCACAATAAAGACAATAAAATCTTTTGACTTATGAATACTGAAAAAGTTCAAAAAGATCAAAATATACCATATTTTCTGGCGTATAAGATGACCCCCTACTTTTCTGTTAATTTATAGAGTTTGGACTATATTCTCCATATAATACAACTTCTCTTTTAACACACACCAAATAGAAATTAAAAAATGTAAGAGAAAAAGAGTAGAATCCTCAAAGCTTAACAGTATATGTTTAATAAAGCTAGACTTTGGAGTGCCAACATTCATTTTACATTTGTTATTTGTAGTGAGTGACTGTGATTTTTTTAATTGCGATCTACATTGAGAGCAGGGAGAGGGGGCTCCTCTAACAGCAGCTGGCTGGGGTGCAGTGATAAACAGGACAGTTAGAGGGAGACAGAGCACCTCCTCTGTGTCTCATAAAAGCTGAGCAAAGGACTGAGCACTGGAAAGCCGCATACCAGCAATGACACCAGGCGGCTGAATGAGATGCAGAGTTTGGAAACCCAGATCCTCTGTGTGCTTCTGAAAAACTAATCAGGACAAGCAGAGGACAGAGTGATGACACCTGGCAGATGGATGGGATGTGGCCATAAGAGGGGGAGTGAATCACTGGTCCCTGAAGCTGAAGTAAGTTTCAGCATGCCATATATAGGCATATAAGATGACCCCCGACTCTTAAGAAGTTTTTCTTGGGTTAAAAACTCCTCTTATATGCTGAAAAATATTGTAAATCAAACAGTGAATAAACTGAAATAACTGCTCTAGAAAGAATCAGAAAACATCAAAAAAGATCAGAAAAACATGTGTTGGCCCAGAAAAATTCCCTCTGATTGGGTGGTATCTGAGTTGAGAAAATAAGCAAAGTTAAGAATAAGACTATTGGGAGACATAAAGATCAACTGCATACAGGGACCTCCCATTGAAGAAGGGTTTGGATATTCTGAAAAGATGAAGAAGTCCATTCTGGGTAGAGAGAAGTGGGCTAGAAATAGACACTTACACTTTGGGGACAGATATTAATTAGGTCAGAAACAAAATCGTTCAGGAGTCAATTGTGTGTGTGTGTAAAGAGTTGATATTTTCATCTGAGATTGAGGCAGTGAATGCAGATTTTTAAGGTAAGGGCTTACACCTTGGGCCTTTTTACAAAAAACAAAACAAAACAAAACAAAACATTGTGATGTTCAGTGGAGAAACAACACATTTCATAGCAGAACCCAGACCTGTTGAAACATATCTAATACCTATGAGCACATGTCTAAGCAAAGACAAACTTAGCTGCAAGAGATGTCAATATGAAGCTGAAAAAACGTTGACAGAGGAGAGGAAAAAAAAAAAAAACAATTGGGACATTTGCAAATCCTGTAACAGGAACCAAATAAAAGAAGTAAACGTGTAACCATATGAATGATCAAGTGAATGACCCAACTCAATCATGAACTCTAGAACTTTGCATAAGTTCTTTAAGTGCGAATGGTAGCACCCAAAACATCCATCTTCATGAATTGAATGAAGTAGAGCTGGTAATATGAACCCACTATAGCTTTTGTTCTGTCACTGTTTTTCTATTATTTGCACACAATTCTTTGAAAGAAATTTTTTTCCTATTAACTAACAGTGAAAAAAAAAGCTTGTATGCTTCAGATGAACTTTTTTTGCCACAAATGCCAAAATAAATTCTTCTATTGATCTTGATTGGTATATAGGAACATACTCTTATAATACATTTCTGTTGTGACTGCCTGTGTAAATTTTCATTGAGAGTACATTTTCTATTTGTGAACACCCAGCTCTCCACAATGAGTTAGCCTCAAGCCGTCAAGTCCTGATTCTTGATCTCAAACCTTGATTCTTTTCATTGTTTCTTTGTTTGTTTTGGTTTTGGTCACACCCAGAATTTAATCCTGGCTCTACACTCAAGAGATCACCTCTAATAGGCTAAGAGGATCATGTAGGGTTCTAGGAATAAAACTGGGTTTGCAGTATACAAGGCAAGCTCCCCCTCAAAACCTGATTCTTGATTATTGACTTTTCCCATTTTTTTATTACCTTCCACAGTGTATTCATTTTAGCTTCTGGCATATGTATGCTTTTCTCATTAGCAGAGACTAGTCAAAGCAGAAAAAACATGTCAATTCTGCCTTTGCTGAAACTTATATACTGCCAGGCCTAACATCCAGTACAAAAAAAACAAAACAAAAACAAAAACCTGGGATCAAAAGAGATTAAAATGTAAAACAGAAGATTCTATTTCGAATGTATCTGACTCATAAAGCAAGGACTGTTGGCTTTCAAATCAAAACGATTTATACCTCTTGACATGTTATCTTCTATAGTTATGGGTATAAGAAATATTTAACATTGAGTGAGCATTGTGTTTCATGCACAGCAAAAAATTTTCATAATTTAAAAAACTGAATCGTTATCATTTATAAAATGGGTTCTATTATAATCTCCATCTTACGTCTTGGCAAATTAAATGTGGAGATGCAAAAGATACCTTACATGGAATATAGTAGTTGAAAAAAAGTAAAAAAGGACTCATCTCAAGCCTCTATTGTTCTAAAACAATCCAAATTTTAAAAATCTCCCTAGATAAGAACTGAAGAGAGAATGTAGAATATTCACTGCTCTTGGGTACATAAAATGTTTTTTTCTTAATTTTAAAAAGGATTTAATTCATGTGACAATATGGAAACAAAATAATTTACAGAAAATATTTCATGCTTGAGTTGGAAATAGCTATTAACATAGTAGCTTACCTAGACAAAAAAGATTTAAAATATTAATAAGAACATTATTTTTCTACACAGATTGTTTTGGGATTGACATAATATGAAAAAGCAGATTGAGTGTTCAAACTTTAAAATATCAATTTTTATTTTAATTTTTAGTGTAATCTTGGTAATATGGTAATCATGATGTCAGCATATACAGTTTTGCTTTAAATATATTACATCTTCAACAAAACCAAAGTGCGCAAGACCCTTAGTCGCTGTCCTTATGCTATTTCTAGACCATGAATCTTCCCCCTCCCTTTCCTCAATGACTTAGTTATCTCAGCTTTGTAATTTAAGGCCTAAAGTTAGTTATCAATAGTAAGCAAGCAAGCAGATACTTACTATGTCTTTGCTTTGTTTCTCTATATGTCATAGATGAGAAATATCTGTCCTGTTACTTGTTCTTTTCATTCTGACTAATTCTACTTACTCTGAAATCCTCTAGTTCTGCTCAAGTTCCAGAGAACTGCAAAAACTCACTTTGTCTATAGTTGCATAATATTCCATTGCATATATTCCCATAAGTTTTTTACCTATTTAACTGGACATTTGGAATGCCTTATAGCCTGACTACTGTACTTAGTATCACAATAAATGTAGGTGTGTGTGTGTCTTTTCAATGTAATGTTTCTGTATTCGTGGGTAGATATCAAGAAGTCAAATTGCTGGAAAATATAAGTACACAATTCTTACTTTTTACAGAAGTCTCCATACTCTTTTCCATAAAGATTGAACCAGACCACATTCTCACCAACAGTTAATGAGTAAATGATTAATTCACAGCAAATTACCTATAATCTTTTGCACATCAGCATTGTCTTCTTAATGAAGGGTTATGTTTCAAGATTTCCAGTGGGCACCAGAAGTCCTAGAGAATGACAAATCCTGTATATGCTATGCTTTGCTCCTATGTAGTCTTACCTATGATAAAATTAAATGTATTAACTAAGCCCAGTAAGAGATCAGCAATGACTCTAAAATAAACTGTAATACAAGTTATCTGAAGAGGCTTGCTTTCTCTTTCAGAATCTCATATTCACAAACTACTATTCACAAACTACTGTTGAGTACATTTAACTGAATTTACACACAGTATTTTGGGGAGGGTAGGATGAAGAAAAGGCAGGACATTCAACTAATTTGTATTGTTCTCATTAACCTTTCTTCCTCCTGAGTGAATAATCATTTTGTCTCTAAAACTGAGGCAGGAACTGTTTGATTCCAAACCAAATATTGTAAAATTTGCAGAAAATGGATGGTTTTGCTTTAAGGCCAGAAAACTTAGTTTCTTAAATAATTTAAACCCCTGCCTTCCTAGGTGGGTTTCATGATTTTCTAGAAAAGTTAGGAAGCAAGAGACTGCTTTCCCCAGGAAGCACACTTCTTGGCATACCGATCAGAACCTTTTCTTCTTTGTCTTCAATAGATCAATAATACTGACGCTGCCAAAGTATCTATCCAACAGAGGAGTCCATTTCAGAATTCACCCATGAAATGTCTTTAAACACATGAGCCCATATAAACAACAATTCATGAATTTCTTAGCTTCTCTGGCCAAAGCTCACATGTACTTACTAGCAAGAGTTATTTTTCCAAATCTTTTATATCCTAGTGATTTTCTTGGGATTTCTATTTCTGTAAATAAAATGCTCTTTGGGAACTGTTTAATTATTTTCTTAGCTTGTATTTTTTCTCCTGATCCTTTCCACAGCCCCCACTGCCCCAAATTACATACACTTATTTCTAACGTTGATATATCAGTATCAGCTACATCAAGAAGTTTATTCCCCTCAGGCATGAACAAGCAAAACCAAAGTACAAGGAACTAAAAAAGAGAAAGATAGAAAAAAGGCTAAAATTGAAATGCAGAAATCTCTAGAAAACAGTACACTTACACAAAAGTCATCTAGTTTTAAAATATACACAACCATTTTTTTTTGTTTTTGTTTTTGTTTGTTTGTTTTAGGGGGTCACACCCGGCAGTGCTTAGGGGTTACTTCTGACTCCATGCTCAGAAATTGCTCCTGGCAGGCATGGGGGACCATATGGGGCACCGGGATTTGAACCGATGACCTTTTGCATGAAAGGCAAACACCTTACCTCCATGCTATCTCCCGGGCCCCATAAAAACCATTTTTTTTTAAAAAAGCCCTTAAAATTTACTAATGTAGCAGGTTAAAAGATCAGATATTCACCTCTTATTTTATTTTGAGTTTTTGGGCCTCACCTGGCAGTGCTCAGATATTACTCCTTGCCTTTGTTCAGGAATTTCTCTTGGCAGTGCTCAGGAGACCATATATGTTACCAGGATCAAAACAAGGTTGGCTGCATGTAAGACAAGGTGGCTGAACTCCTGTGCCAACTCTCTGGACATCCAAGTCATTTTATTTTACTCTTGCTTATCATTATATAGGTAAAATTAGTAAAAATAATAATGAGAAATCTTGAAGCCACTATTACATAGACAATCTGGCTGCTATTGTAAAACTCTTTTTTTTTTGTTTGTATTTGGGCCACAGTCAGCAATGCTAAGGATTTGTTTAGCTCTGCTCTCGGGGATCACCTTGATACAACTGAAGTGTGGTTGCCAAGAACTGATCCCAGGTCAGACAGATCAAAGTGCCTTACCCACTGTATTAGCACTCTGGCTGCTGCTTCTTAAAATTGTTTAAAGAATTTATATGCATATAAAATTTGCCTTGGTATCAATTCATGTTTGCATCTTATGGCAACAAAATGGTAAATAAGGTTAGATAGATGTGCGTAAAAGCACGGATAAGCCATTTACTAAATATAGCAAAGATATCCACAAAGTCGACAGAAAGAGTCAAGCTCCGTAAAAGCTTAGAATTAACTAGAGCTTGGAACATGTCCAACAACTCATGCACCAACTATCTAACACTTAGGATGAAAGACAGTGGGTGACAGCAAGAACTCAAAGGGTGAGAATCATCAGGCCAGTGACAATCAACCTCATTAAGTAACACACAGGGCATCCCTCTGCCAGGGACATTCTTCCTCCAGCAAAAAGGTGCAGTGTACACATGAATAAGGTAAAAGGCCTCAGTCTGTGCTCAGTACACACAACAGCCACTGCTTGCCCTGAATAACAAGACAGCAAGATCACACCAGTGAAAAATGCAAATGCACAACATTTCAGCACCATAGACAGAGTATTTTATATCCAGGCTTTCCATCTCTAACTATTGAGTTGATTTTTTTTTCAGTTTTCTGCTATCATTAGTGCAAATGATCACTTAAATAGCTTTCATTAAATATCTCCTTGACAAGTACTAGAGTTGTTAAAAGATAATGAAAAGGGGACAGAGAAATAGTACCAGAGGTAAGTCATTTGCCTTTCATGTTTTGACCTCAGTATACAACCAGTGAACTGTTTATGGTCCTCTGAGCACCACCAGGGGGAACTTATGGGCACAGAAGAAGGACCAAACCATTTCAAGGGTGGGTGCCTTTCAACCAACTCCAAAGAAGGCAATATGGAAACTAATGGCATTATGTCAGTCTGACATTATATCAAAGTTCTGGACTATGATGAAAATGATGCACCAGGAAATTATGATGTTCAGCCTGTGAACAGTGAGAAGGTACTAGGGTTTGAGGTTATTTTGTAATATATGAAATCTACGTTAAAAAATGTATTTGAACAGCCAGGAAGATGAGGATCTTGACACAGAATAAGAAATAGATCAAAGAAAGCTGTTGCGGATTTGCATATTCACTTACCAGCAACAAGTCACAGCATCTTTGATTGAGTGAGAAAGGGAGCACCTTCTTTTCTGGAGGAACCATGTGTTGCTGGCATTGCAGGGGATTAGACACAAAACAGCTTCAACACGGGCTTCTCTCAAAACACCCCACACATAAAGCTACCGTTTCTCCTTGTTGGGATGTCTTTGTTGGATCTGGAAGACAAGAAAAGCATCAGCTTCTGACACAAAGGTAGCACTGAGCATAAGTGATAGGAAATATCCACACCCACATCTGCAAACTGAATGCAGAGCATGCTACAGCCAACGTGGATTAGTGGGTTTATCTCAGAAGTGACAGGTTTCTGCATTTCAGAAGCCTCAAACTGGAGTGGGCAATGGAGAAGCTTTATCTGAATAAAACCAAGATCCCCATTCAGGGGGAAATTGGGGGTTTCTTTTTGTTGCAAACTCCATTTGGAAATCCTAGATTAACCCAATAGAGCAACCAGTTTTTCTTGTTTCTCTTGCTGCTTTCATAAAGATTTGAGCCGGTTCTGAAAAGTAATATATGTCCCTGGAACCAGGAACAAACATGATATGTAAAGTAAGGACAAAATAAAATTCAAACTGAAACAAACATAAAAATACCAAAACCCCAAAACAAAACAAAACAAAAACAAAACCCATAACATTTTTTTCTTTGTTTTTGTGACACATCCTGGGATATGGGGGAGTTAATCCTGGCTCTGCATTCAGGAAATACTTCTGATTGTGCTTGGGAGACCATATGGAAGAAAGAACCTAGGTTGTCAGCTTTAGGGCAAGCACCCTACCCACTGTACAATCACTTCATTTCCACCAGTAACCTTTTATTATTTTTTCTTCCTTCCAAAACCCACATTAGATATCTATTTATCATTCTGTTGGGTAATAAGTACACATGATTTCATCATTTAGAGAGTACTCATCAGAAAGGCATTACTTGCTTGATGTTTGGGTTATTCACTTCCATGCAAAGAAATAAAATGAATGTGTGGTACAAAAGCTTCAAGAAAAACTCCTACTACTGTGGCACTACCCCAGAACGACAGGTTTAGTCTTCCAAGAGTTTCTCAGAGAATTTAGAGCAAATCACAATAACTCCCTTTCATGTTGGGAGCACGGAATAAAACTACCACAAAATTGCATTTGGGCCTTCTCCAAGCATAAGTGAAAGAATGAAAGTGACAAGGTAATATTTAGGAATATGCACAAGTGTAGAGAAAGCTCCCGATTTTATCAGGGTTTTGCACTGCTTTTGAATTTTCCCCAGAGTTCCAGGAGGCATTCAGATGAAAACTGTCAATTGTGATAATTGAAAACTACTTACTTGGCAAATTATGATATTGAATTCCTACTCACTCTACCTGTTTTAGAATTTCTGGAACTACACAGTGGAAATGTAAAGAGATTTGACCTCTATTACCAAGGGAACTGCATTAACAGCTAATTTTTAATGAATGTCAGTTTTGGAGAATGTTGTTTCTTCTTGGGTTTAGTTTTTCAAGAAGGAATCTCAAACCCTCTGCATAAAACTGTTTTGATGGGCATGATGGTACTCTTTGCCTTTGAAAGGAAAATAACAGTAATTAAGCACTTAAAGCTTTCATGGATGAGGTTATTTTTTTCCTTCTATTAAAAAAAAGTCATCAGGCTCTTTGTAAACAAGATATAATTAATATAACTAGTTTCATCATAATTATCAAACTCTCTGGGAAAAAAAGTACACTTGAAGTACAATCTGCATGGAATCCCCTAGGTCTTAACTATAGAGATTACTTGCTCATCACCAGAGTTTACAAATGATGCTTTTTAAAATATTTATCTCTTTCTATCTCTCTCTTACTTTCCCTCACTCTATCTATTCAACCTATTAGAATGACAGGCTTCATTTACCAGAATATATTAAAAACCTGTCAATGTGATTTCCATCAAAGAGATTTTTCTCTAAAATAATAAAAAATGGATGAAGGAAATCAAATCGAGTCCTCTATTTAAATATTCATTTTCTAATCTTTAGGGAGCTGTTTATTATCCTTGGAACACCTGGACTTTAGTAAAACATTGTGTGGTTTTAAAGTTGTTATCATAGCATAGCAAATTCTAAGAGGGCTATAAGGTAAGCTTGATATTATGAAAAAATTAAAATAACAATGTTTTTCTTTATGATCTAAGAAAATTATGATTTTAAAAAGGAACTACCTGGAAAAACCTTGCAGTGTGGTGGCTAGGTAAGGTTAGGGAAATGAAATGCCTTTAATTGAATAGCTCAGGAAGTTCTCACTTAAAAACACCTCTTCCCAACACTCCACAACTAGTACTCAGCTCAAAGCAGCAAACACTCAGATTTTACAATCTAGACATATTTTGCATATCACCCTAGCCATTACCTCGAATCTTGGGACCCTGCTAGAATAGGATTGAATTTATACGACATCTGGATAAACCGGAAAGGATAAATATATTTTTCTTGTGTTTGTAAAACTCATGTATTGTGTGTTTACAGTAAGCCCTTCCCAATGGCAACTTAGGAAATGTGCATTTTGCACAGATGACTAGGGAAAAAATCTAGTTGAGAGAAGAGGTAAGAACTAAGGCAAACTGAAGAAAGACTATAGTGGTAAGTTGCATGTCTTTCTCCCTAGTGAATAGTACCCTGTAGGGTCACTTATGAACAGCCTCTATCAGATGTGGTGACCCTCCTCTTCATACCCACCCCCAACACAAGAACTTAAACATACTTAAAAACAACATACTTTGGAACTTGAAATTTCCTGTCTCAATAATGTGGCATATTGTAAGCAGGGTCTCCTAGAAAAGACCACTATGATCTTAAATACAGATTAATGTCACTCACAGGGAAAGAGAAGAGACAGATTTGGGAAATGACTTAGATAACCACTGCCCTCTTAATTTTTCTATAAGCATTCTAAATAAGATTGAACCTTAACCCCAGTCAACTCTATTTGATTTCCTTGATATGAGGGTCTTCCTAGCCTTTATTCACCAATGTAGGGCCTTGTTTATCTTTTTTTTGCTTATTTCTTCCATGAGAATGTAAACTCCTTACAAGAGGATTCTGAATTTTCCACTTCTACATTTCTACCACCACTATGGGTGATTTTTTGGGGGGTGCACACCCAGAGACACTCAGGATTTTTTGTGTGTGTGTGTGTGTGTGTTTTTTGGGGGTCACACCCGGCAGTGCTCAGGGGTTACTCCTGGCTTCATGCTCAGAAATTGCTCCTGGCAGGCACGGGGGACCACATGGGGCACCGGGATTCGAACCGATGACCTTTGGCATGAAAGGCAAACGCCTTACCTCCATGCTATCTCCCGGGCCCTGACACTCAGGATTTACTTCTGATTATGCGCTCAGAAATCGTTCCTGACTTGGGGACCATATGAGATGCTGGGGGATTGAACTGTGCATGCAAGGTAAATACCCTACAGCTGTACCACCACTCCAGCCCCATACTATGGGTTATATTAAGTGATAAGAACACTATAGAGTGACTAGAGCAATAATAAAGCAGGTAGGGTGCTTGCTTAGCATTCAATATGTCCACTGGGCCTGCCAGGAGTAATTGCTGAATGCATAACCAGGAGTACCCCCTGAGGACCACCATATATAAAACCCAAACCAAAAAAAAAGTATAGAAACAATATACAAGTAACCATATCTTAAAAGTATGCCACATTTCAGTTTAGAAGTTTTATAAAACATGTCAAACATGTTGCTATATGTCAATGCTATTATATTTATGTATATAGGCACAGTTTGAATAATAGTAAGTTCAAAATCCAAGTGGCTAAACTATGCAAATAAAATTAAAATGGCTTTCTCCTTGATATTCTCTTCTAAATGATAAGCCCCCATTCTCACAAGTGACAGAAATATCTTTATGCAAATATAATTGTTTTCTTGTATTTTGCTTTCTTAGTTCAAATTTAGAAAACTACATTTTGAGCCTATACCTATTGTTGCTGAGAAGATGTTTCTGACTCTGCTAGGAGTGACCATTGGCAGTGTTCAGGGGATAACAGTCAGTGCTGGGGAGCTAACTGGGGTCAGTAATATACTGGTGAGTTCCTTAACTCTCCAGCCTTGTTGCTTTTTTAATAAAATTAGATATCACTAGTTTAAAAAAGAATGAAGCGTGAGGCTTCTTATTTTAAAATATGAGGCCTCTGTATTTTTTTTACAACTGACTAAATTTTTTTTTGTTTTTGTTTTTGGGGGTCACACCCGGCAGTGCTCAGGGGTTACTCTTGGCTCCATGCTCAGAAATTGCTCCTGGCAGGCACGGGGGACCATATGGGGCACCGGGATGGGAATCGATGACCTTTTGCATGAAAGGCAAATGCCTTACCTCCATGCTATCTCCCGGGCCCCACAACTGACTAAATTTTTGAAAAGAAAATGTATTATATTAATAAGCATACTTGGGGCTGGAGCGCTGGTGCAAGCTGTAGGGTTTTGCCTTGCATGCGCTAATCTAGGAAGGACCACGGTTGATCCCCTGGAGTCCCGTATGGTCCCCCAAGCCAGAAGCGATATCTGAGCACAGAGCCAGGCGTAAACCCTGAGCGTCATCGGGTATGGCCCAAAGAGCTAAACAAAACAAAACAAAAACAAAATCAAAAAGAAATAAGCATACTAGTTGAGGATAAAAAACTTTTATTATATATCCTATTTATAACTATTTTTGTTATTGGCATTTAATATTAAATTAATTACAAAGTTTTATATATATATATATATATATATATATATATATAAAGAAAAAAATCACAAAATGATCCTAGTCAAGCTTTACTAATTTTTAAGATGCATTATAGCCAATGAAGTCATTTCTAAAGAGAAAAGTCCAACTCAATATAATTCATTAGTTTTAAGGATTATACTTTGAAACTATAATATATACAATTTTTAACTGCTTGATTATAAAGTTATTTAAATTCTAATCCTAGCTTTCATTGCCATCATAACTAGGAAAAAAGACACACATAAAAAAAACCTTTCTAAGTTCACCATATAATCATAAATATAATTGTGAATATTAACTGTAATTTAGACATAATGGGTCATAAAATTCCTCTCTTCCTTTTGCTTCCTTCTTTTTCTACTTTTTGCATGTCTCTCTAGTAAATTAATGAGAAAGATTTTTTCATAAGCTATATTATAACTATTTCCCCCAGTCAGTTTGAGTTTGTTTTTGTAACAAAGTACACTGAAAGTAATACCATGCAAAAAAATCATTATAGTTATTCAAACTATTATGTTAGACTAAGCATACAATCATATTTCAAAGCATGTACTCTTTTTTAGTGCTAATATCCTAAATTGCTGCTTTATAAAAAGGACTCTTGCCAATAAATAATTTATTCATATTTTAATGTTGTTGTCTTTGCAACACATTTATCATAACAGATTTGTTTTTTTTGCCAATGTATATTGGAGCACTGCCAACAAGAACTATTGGTAAAAATACGACCTTCCTTGGTTTTTTTTCTTGTGAGATGATGTAAAGAGAGGAACTCAAATAATCTAAATAATGTTTAACACCTTTAGCATCTGTTAGAAAGCAAAAATGAAGAGTAATGTTCTCCTAGATAGCTCATTCAATGTTTATCTTGATGACTACAAAACAAGCAGCCGAACAAGCATTGAACTGAATTACAATAAAATATACGTTTTTCAGAGAGAGGAGCACAAAATCAGTTTCAATTTGGCATGCTAAGTATGCTATATTTGAACAGAATGTTACATATTCATTTCATTCATCATTTAAAGGCAGATAATCAGGAAGTCATTACGTGGCCTGCATCGGGCAGCTATTCGATTAGAGCATAATTGAGCACTCTGTAATTCAGCCAACGTTGACAGGAGGAGAATGCATAATATTCATCCTAGGTATTTTGAATGTAGGGAAAAGTACAGATCAAAGAATATTTGCTGGTCCAAAAAGACCATGGGGATAAAAGAGAAAGCTTATAAAATAAGACTACATTTATTTACGTTCATTTGCCTTTTCATTCTTTTTTTATGCAGTTAATTTTGCAAACTAGCTTTTTATAAATTCTGATAAATTCTTGGGAAATCATGCACTGTAACCTTAAAACAAACCACAGTTTGCAAAGCACGAGCTGAGATTCTTCTCTTCTGATGTTCTAGACTCTTCAGACACTTAGATATGAGGGAGTTATTGGGAAACACTGAGTTTTATTTTATTTATTTTGGTTTGGGAGCCACATCTGGAAATGCTCACAGCTTCTCTTAGCCCTGAACTCAGGAAATGCTCTTGATAGTGCTCAAGGAGTCAATGGGATGTCAAAGATTAAACCCATACAGCAGCATGTGAAGAGGCACTGTCCTTCTGCCTTGTTTCCCTACACTCATTTTTTTTTAAATCTAAGGGATTATGAATCAGAAATTTTAGTGAAAAGCAAGATGAGAAGCCAAGAAAAACTGGAGAACAGGACAAACTATGATTGGGATCAAAATACAAAGATATAAGTGTTTATCACCCTGACATTAGACATTCATAGTGTAAAAAAAATAGCTATAGTTAATCAATCTAGCAACTTTTTACTGCCAACTCAGAACAGATTTTTTTTTACCCAGTCTATTTCTTACTCTCTGCTTGTGCAAATTCTTCTGCTATGAGCTTCTCTCTTTAAATCCAAGCTGATCCAGATTGGGAAATAAAATCTCATGATTGAATAGTGCGTCAAGAGGGCTGATGCTCTAGCGCAATAGGCTGGAGCACAGACTGAAATAGGAATATCAGAATTAATTCCTTGTACTGCAAGTTTCCCTGAACACCACCAAGTGATTCCTGAGCACTAAACCAGGAGCAATTCCAGAGAAATGGGAATAGGATATGTCAACTGCCTTCACTTTTGTACCAACTCCCTGGACCCTAGATTTGACTTTTTGATTAGCTCTTTAAAGACCCTTCTTAGGATTATGACAGATATTTCACAGTTAAGACATTTCCATCTGTCTTTTCTGCCGCATGTGATTTATAACAAAAGTTGTACGCATGCATGCTGGTTCTTGGGGCAAAGCCACTTTGCAGTTTTAGTACCTTAGTAAATGCCAGGAGAGTACAACCTATAGAAACTAAAATGTGTTAAAGTTAATTGGTGGTACAATAAATCAAACCTGCCAAAGTCCTTAAGAAACGTGTAGCTCTCAATATTGCCTTTGTAAGGTAGATGTTAAAGGTTAAGTTATGTCTTTCCCAAAAGAATATGTTAAAATTCTATCACCCAATGCCTCCAAATGAATGTGGAAGGATGCTACCTTGTTTTTTTTTGACTTATTTTTTGTTTTGTGTTTTCTTTTGTTTTAACATGTTACTTTATTTAAAGACCATGTACGATATAGTTAACACAATCGATCATAATACATTTGTATCCAAGTAAGTGGGAGCAACATTATTAAAAATGAAAAGAAAGAAGAAAAAGATAAATAAAATGTACATTAATAAGAAAATTTGTGAAAAATTAATATATTTTGAATGAGATCTTAAGTCATTGTCAGAGGGGTTAGTAAGCTGTTGTTGCTCATAGATCATTCTGTTACTTCTTTTGTTTCTGAATATTTCGAAGCTTCTGATATACTTCAGTGTCTAAATTGGTGTGTTCCTACAGGGCTGACAATATTAAAAAAAGAGTTGTTGCGCAGCTGCAAATATGGCCTCACAGTCTAGGAATTCCAAGCACTATTGCTGATAGTGCAGCCAGCTTTGGTGGGGTGTGTTTTTTGCTTCCAGGACTTCCTGAAATATTAGAAGGTCTTGGGAGTGTGCCCACACTCATCCCAAAAGAAGTCCTGGTGATGTTAGCCCAAATACTAGGATACCTGAAGTTTTTGGCCAGATTGGTGTCTATGCAGAGAGCCTTTGATGAGTGGCAAAGCAGAGTCACTGAGAAAGTGTCAATTGTGTGTGATGGGTGCAGCAGACATGGCTTTGGTAAGGTGGGGACATGGCCTGCTCATTCTTCCCAAGATTTCCTGCTTTTGCAGTCGACGTAACCAATATTTTACATGGCTTAATATATATCTTATTTGAAAACAGAGTGAGACTACAGAGCTGGTTAAATGAAGACATGGTGATTGCATTTTGTTGCTAGGGCTTCTAGAAATATGACAAAGTAGGGGAGGTGTCCACACTCATTTCAAAAAAGTTCTGGTGATATAACCCCAATACCAGCATATCTGGAGACTTGGTCACATTGAATCTCTCAGAGAGCCATAGTGGAGTGGTGAAGCAGGGCCATTAGGAAAAGTGATGACTATAGTGTTTGTGTATGTGTGTGTGTGTGTTTCAATAACAACAGCCTTAGGAAAAGGAAGAAATGCTTTGGAGTCAATCTATATATCTATATCTATATCTATCTATCTATATGCATATAATCTCAGTAATCAACCTGATAATGGAAAAGAAACCCATGGTTTTAGAATTTAGAAATGTGCTAAATTCTATGCACAGATCTCATAAACCCATGCCATACTAAAAACTCTAGTTACAAAGGCCCTATCCTTCGGCATGGTGAATAATTCACTTATCTAGCATGTTTCTGGAAAGATGATCATATCTAGAGTGCCCTCATAACTAAAACAGTTAACAACAGTATCAATATTCAAATTCTTTTCAGTAGGCTATCAGAAATCATTGGTATAGAATCATTATGAAGTGCCAACACTGGTTTGGAGCAATAATAAAGCAGAAAGGGTCCTTACTCTGCACAGAGCTGGCCTGAGTTCAATTGCCAGCATCCATATGGTCACCAGAATTCACCAAAAATGATTCTTTAGTGCATAGCCAGGAGTAAACTCTGATCACTGCTAGTTATATTCCCCAAACAAAACAAAACAAAAAAAGTGTCCACATATAAAAAATTATGTTAGGGGAAAGAAAAAATTTTATAGAGATAATCAAGTGCAAGTTAGGTCAGTAGGACAGACCTAATTCTATTTGACTAAAAATGGAGAAATCTAGACCTGAAGAGAGAAATGAAAGCTTTCTACTGGGGCCGGAGTGGTGGCATGAAGCTGTAACTCATCTGCTTGCTGGCACTAGTCTACGATGGACCTCAGTTTGATCCCCTGGTGTCCCATATGGTCCTCCAAGCCAGGAGCAATTTCTGAGTGCATAGCCAGGAGTAACCCCTGAGTGTCACTGGATGTGACCAAAAAAAAACCAAACAAACTAAAAAACTTTCCTCCTATGGAATGAACATGCTAAATAAAGATACTTATGGAAATGCTAGTCCATATCATTGGAGTCAAAAATCTAGGAGGGAAGAAATGACAAGGATTGTGAGGGGGAAAATGATACCTTAAGGCTATTAAAGGTACTATAAAGGCCTTCATATGCCTTGGCTTTCCATTGCCAAACTAAAATACATTTTTGGAGTAAGACACATTTCCATTGCTTAAAGTCTCCCATTTTTCAGTTACTTTGTTAATCCACACTTAAGAAACTATTCCAGTGGACTATTGAGGTACTAGGAAAACTGAAAATGGATGAAGTATTTAAAGACAACAAAGTAATTTTGGAAACAGCATCTAAATTCTAAAACTTTGTACAAGAGCTTAATTCTTTGCATGGGCAGGAAAGCCCAACAGTGATCTAGTAACACAACATAAGGCATAGATTTATCTTTCTTCAGTATCCAGGGGCTTTAAAATATTGTACCTTTTATTAATTTTGATTTTTTGTTTTGGGGCTACACTTGGTGGTGCTCATGATTACTCCTGGCTCTACTCAAGTCTTGCCCCTACCAATTCAGAAACCAGATGGGGTGCCAGAGATTGAATTTAGGTCAGTTGCATGCAAAAATGTCTCACCAACTGTATTCATCCTCTAGCCCCAGGTATAGCCTCTAATGTGGGTTTTGATAAAAAGAGTCAGACTTGAGTAGTACGCAATAGTTTATAAATCTATTAGGAAACATCATTTATATTGTATTTTATTAATATCTCTCTACACTTTAGCCTCTACGATTAATTAGCGGTGTCTGGGGCCATAGAACATACTCTATACCTTGTAAAATATCTGAGGAAAGAAGATATTACCTTATATATAATAATATATAATGAATTCTGAGTCAAATGAGAAAAATCAAACTGGTAAAAGATTATAATTTAAAGGTTCTTGCTTAAATCCTTCTGTAGTGGTTGCTTCATTTTCTCATGACAAAATTCCACTTGGTGCTTTTCTTTTAATCCACTGCTTTCTAATTAGCTTTGATTAACGGTGCAAAGAGCTGAAGGAAACAAGATCTCTTATTCCTGCTGCCCCCCATCCCCATTGGTGTATAGAAAATTTACATTCACTGGTCTAACTCTCTCCAAACTCTAAAAGAACTGGGCCTCAAGCAACGTATATCTTTGTAGCCATAATAAATGACTCAGGTGGTAGAAATAGTGAAAACATTTCTCATTTGAAGATATGCAGTGGTTACTTACCATAGCATAGGAAAGTGAATTCCATAAAGTCCAAGAATCTAGCTAATATGTTCATTTCTTCACTTATCACAGAAAACAACAAGTTTAGCTCCTACACACACACACACACACACACACACGTGCAACAAATTGCCATTATCATCCCATGGAAAGTAGAAATGTGGAGACAACTGAATGCAGTGATAGTAACATAAGACAAAAACAATAGGATGGTCCTGTATTTCAGGCAAGCAGAGAAAGTCTTCAAAGATTATTAAAACTAGGGGCCAGAGTAATAGATTGGTAGGTAAGTCACTTGTCTTGCATGCAACAAACCTGGCTTCAATTCCCAGCATCATATATGGTTCCCTGATTACCACCAAGAGTGATTCCTGAGTGCCGAGTTAGAAATAAACCCTGAGTACAGTGGGTATAAACCCCATAGAAAAACAAACAAATAAAAGAAAAAGAAAAGTTATTGCAATACTAGATACTATCTGCTATGGTCTCTGGGCTTTGTTTGATTCTTCTTTTAACACCATCCTTTCTATCTTTATGGCCGGAAGCTGGAAAGCTTCTATGAACCCCTTAACAACTGGTCAATAAGATTAGAAAATACAAAGTGATTTACATTTTTGTAACAGAAGATAATGTATCTTTTTGCTGTGTATTTAATGTTTTTGGCAATGAAGAAGCACAAGTGAGCATAGAAAGGATGACAGAGTGACTTTATAAGTACAGGGTGAAGAACATCATGGAATGCAGGCTATTTTCATAGCTAAGATGTAATGGTAGGATGTGATTCTATCAATAGGAGCTCCTCCTCCTTATCAGCAATTGATAAGGATAGAACACCTCCCTGAATTGGCAACAATCAACAACTTGGTTCTTCTCTGTCCCCAAATCCTGAACATCCTAAGGCTTCCTTGTCTAGAATGGTATCTATTATTCTTTTGACAATAAAGGTAGAGCATTGCATGCAAATTGACACAAACCTTGAATTAAAGATGTGTTCCAAAATTTATCAGACATTTTATATTGGCAGGGTTGGTACTTACACTGCATTCCAAGATGTTAGACCAGTAGCTTTCAATTCCTGTGCAAAAGGGTATGGTGGACTGGTGGTTGAAGATCACTAATGATATCTGAGATAAATTCAGATTGAGTAATCTGATTAAGTTGTAAACTAAATAGTAGTAGCAATGGTAAAGTGGTGGCCAATGGCATGCAGGAACAATGCAGCAACTGATATTGTTCAATTATAGCTGGAACAATTCGTTTATCAGTTTTGACTTGAAGGGGACACGTCATTGCTTCACAATGGATGTGATTACAAGGCCTGGGAGGTAGATAGTTTCTGATAATCCTTGAGAGTTTACAAAAAAAAAAAAAAAAAAGCAAGCTCTTCACTTTAAATTTTATTTTAAATATAGACAGAGAGGTTTTAGAATGTTCCTAAAAAGTCCTCTGATGAGGTAACAAAACCAAGTCACTGAAAAATTAGACCTCAAACAACTTCTTATAAATTATAGACTTAATATAAACTAAATAGATAATTTCTGTCCATCACCTATATAAGTGTCAGGGTCGAGGATGCTAAATCTCTGTAGAGATGAATAAATTCAGATGAATTGTGAATTAAAGGTTTTAAAATTCCAGATTCTTCTGAGCCTCTTTTTTTTGGATAAAGCAGTCCTGTTTCCTAAAGAAGGGGAACGTGGTCTTCTTTTGCCTTAACAATCTGTATTAAGCTCAAGGGAGATAGATATTTTGCCCAATGATGCCAATTATCTTTCAAGATATATTCTTTTTCCAACATCTTCCCCTTATTCTCAAAACTAGATCAATTCTATGTAGGTTCAGTATCTTGAAAGCAAAGTTTAGCTGGAGAAGCAGAGAACTTAACTATTAAAGGAATGGTAAGACACTGATTAATTTATATTGGCTCAACCCTGAAGGTTATGTGTTGGGAAGGATTCTAAGATGTTTAGGCCAAAGAGGACACAATACAGCAATGAGTTCAATGTGTTAGATTGATTGAATGAGAGCAAATTGGCTGGTTGGTTGGTTGGTTGATTGACTCAACAGTGATAGCTAATTAATGAGACTGTGAGGACAGAATGTCTGAAATGTTTAAGAAGACATCTAAAGATGTAGGAGAGAGTTATTCCTCTGTATATTTATTATACACACACCAGTCCTTGCCTTCTGAACTCATTGTCGCCTGCTACAGTTCAGAAAATCTGTACTTCATTCTAGCATTAAGAAAGATTATGTGAAAGGAAGACTAGGAACTTTGAAAAGATTTGTAGTAGATGACTTCTGAAGGTGATAATTATGGAAGATAATGTATTGAAATGACTCCCTTATTTCAGAAGAAATTAAGAGATACAAGACACAATATATAAGAAAAGTATAATTACAGTAATGGGCAGCAGTCTGGCATGATTTTTAGATTATTTTGTGACAAGTAGTTCTAAGTATTACTTTGTAAATTATCTATTTCTATATACATTGTGTCTTTTCATGTCCTGTTTCAATTCAGTTCGGTTGTTGGCCCACACCTGACTGTTCTCAGCACATATTTATATCCTGAACTGAGGGGTAATTCTGGCCTTTGAAATCATGGATGGTATGTTTTGGGTGAGATTGAACCTGGGTATATTGCTTGCAAGGTAAACACCTTACTTGCTGAACTATCTCTCCAGTTCCCTGTGTATAATTTTTATGACAATATTAACATTAACAGAGGAAGTAGAAACCACGAGACTTGAAATGCCTAATATAATTACTCTCTGGTACATGACAAAAATGTATTTTCTGACCATGATTCAGATAGCATTTATTTATCAATTTTGTTGCAAAATATAAAAACTTGACTATGATTCTGTTTAAGGCTAATTAAACAACTGAAGAAATTAAGGTAAAATAAAATATATTGAACAAACTTGCAATTTAAAAGTTTCAAGCTATTTAAAATGATAAATGGGTCAAACAATGATCAAAGGTTTCCTTTCAAGGTAATTGATAAAATATGATATAGTTATGCTAGTGGAGTGAATTATGCATATTATACTGAAGAGGCGACGTACCAGATTTATAAATCTTTTATTAATGTACTGAATTCTAATTTAAACAAGTTCAAAAGGATATATTCATATACCTTTTCTGTCTAACTTAAATATGACCTTTCTGACTAAGTATAAAATGACAAATAATTTTTGCACAAGATCCTAAAAAACAACCCCACTATTATAAACCAGTGTTCATCATAGTCCAAAAATATATAGTCCAAAAGGTCTCTAATATGGAAGAACAATCTGAATGGGGTTAAATTAAGCAAAAAACTGTATCTTTTCAGTTACTTTCCCTTATGGGATTTCCAAGGTTCCCTTTGAACTTAAGCCTTTTTTTTTCTTGTTTTAGGTAAAGACTCCCTATACAAAAAATAAATCCTTATGAAGAAAACACACACATGAAATTTTAACCTCGGAAAAAAAAACCTAGTTCTCATCAATTGTAATGCCTCCCTTTGTGACAAGGGACAAAATCTTAGAGATGTTCAAATACCTATAGGCAAAGAGACTGATCAAGAAAGAACTGACCGGCAAAGGCAAATCTCCAGGGTACCAGAGCCAACTCTCATCTCTAATTCATCATGCTTAACCGGTCAAGTCTTTCAACACTTGACCCCTGTGACAGGTCATCATTTAAGCCTTCAGTTTTGAAGTAGGGCTCAGGAAAATTAATGCCATATTATTCAGCAATATCGTCATTATTAGAACCAGGCCAGCTGAAATCCTAGAACTCTGTTTTTTTTCCTCCCCTACCTGGCCCTCTGGCTTTCATTTTTCTACCTGGCACCTTCGTTTGCCACTAAGTATTCACTTGGAGTTCTTTTAAAAGGAAAGTTTCACACACTTTCTCTGGCCTCTACTCTCTCATAGAAGGAGTGACATTTGAGGATTCTGACAGTAAGACATCTCTGACTTCAATCATAGAGTGGGAAAATGAATATTTTCCACATGCAACTTTGAAGGTTGGTGCTCTTTTAACATAGCCTTTCAGTTTTACTGGAGATTGACTGCAGGGGAATTGGATGGTAGTTCAAGCACACAACAGAGGGTGTTTGATAATCAGTGCCCAGTGTAAGAGGAAGAATGATGAGGCCTCTGTTGTGCCACTGCAAGGCAAAGTCTGTGGCTCTGGGAGAGATAATTGATCCAAAGAAATTTAGCATTTGTACAGAAGATTTCTATTGCAAATTGTGTCTGTTTTGAGTCTGCTCTCTAGTTACTGTGGAAGACAGTTTTATCTATGTTTGCCAAATTTCAATTGGCCAAGTAAAATTTTGTTCTATAATTTTGGGTTTCTATTTACAAGATTACAAGATTTATAGGTGTGTATTTACTTATATGCATCTATATACATATGTATCTCTATAAATCCAAGTAGTTATATATAGAGATCTAAAGTATTTCTATAATAAAATTGTATATTATACAGAACTTATAAAAGATGACTACTATATATATATATATATATATATATATATATATATATAGTTTGTTTGTTTGTTGGGCCACAATTGAGGATGTTTGTGATTTAAACCTACTGGCTCGAAGCTCAGGAATAATTCTTAGTGGGGCTAGAGGGACCATATGTGGTGCTGGCCAGTTATATGCAAGGCAAAAGTCAGCTTTCAAACCCTTGAAAAGGATTTTTGAAAAACAAGATAAGATAGCTTCAGGATTTTTACTTCGTGGCTCACTTCAAGGAAAAAATATGCTCAAGCAATATTTATATATGCTCTGAAGTATATTCGAGCTTTTGGGGATTTTTTTTTGTTTGCTTCTTGGGCCACACTCTGGGGCTCTAGGGTTACTTCTGGCTCTGTGCTCAGTAATAATTTCTGGCAGGCTCAGGGGACCATATGGGATGCCGGGAATCGAACCTGGGTTCATCCCAGATCAGCCACATGCAAGGCAAACACCCTTTCGCTGTTGTATATCTCTGGCTCTAGTAATAATAAAACTGTTCTACTATTATCTATTTAGGCACTGAAGATGCTAACCATCTAGATGTTAAATAACAACTTTTGATTTGTTCCTGCCTGTGTTATCAACCTCACAATACATCTATTAGCATTTTTTGCTTTTAGATCGGTTAGTTTTATGGTTTTTGGGGTCACATTTTATAAACTGGAGATTACATCTGGTATAGTGCCTTAAAAATATATGTTACGGGGCCCGGGAGATAGCATGGATGTAAGGCGTTTGCCTTTCATGCAAAAGTTCATCGGTTCGAATCCCAGTGCCCCATATGGTCCCCCGTGCCTGCCAGGAGCAATTTCTGAGCATGGAGCCAGGAGTAACCCCTGAGCACTGCCGGGTGTGACCCCAAAACCAAAATTTATATATATATATGTTACTAGAAATTAAATATGGGCTCCCTTCATGCTAGCATGTGGTCCCAACTTTAAACTAAATTTTAAGCTCACTAGTAGTAGCTTATTAACCTGACCTGCCTATTTTCTTCTGATACACTGGAGTTCCAATTACTATCATTTCATTTCTGCCTGAAGCACTTAACAGTTCTTGTGCGGATTATCAGAGGTAAATTCTCTCATCATTTAACATCTACATATTTTACTTGATCTTCATTTATTAATAATTTTAATAAATTATAGTTCCACATAAAATTTTCCCAAGCCACACGTGCACACACACACACACGCACACAAACACACACACACACACTAGCAAAAATTTTTTACCACCCCCCTCACACTAACAATTTTTGGTGTAATTTTACTGTCAAGGAAATTTAAGCTGCATTTTTTTCTTGGTTTTGTCTCATATTTTTTCTTTCTGTTCACATTATTTTGGCTTAGAAGCTTGCTATTGCAATCACACGGACAGGAAAGATTTTAGTAAATGATGACATAAAGATTTACATAAATAATAACATGGCATGTCCCTTTCTCTGTCCAGCAATAGTATGGGAATAGAGTTGATTTGGGCCATAATTACAGAACAGATAATAGTCTTCCATGTGGCTCACCAGAGTTTAATTCCCAATACTTCATATAGTCTTCTAAATTCACCAGAAGTGATTCTTGAATACAGGGAAAAGAGTAACCTCTGAACAACACTGAAAGTAGGAAGGAAGGAAGGAAGGAAGGAAGGAAGGAAGGAAGGAAGGAAGGAAGGAAGGAAGCAAGGAAGGAAGAAAGGAAGGAAGGAAAGAAGAGAAAGAAAGATAGAAAGAAAGAAAGAAAGAAAGAAAGAAAGAAAGAAAGAAAGAAAGAAAGAAAGAAAGAAAGAAAGAAAGAAAGAGAAAGAAAGAAAAATTAAAAGAAAGAGCAGGTGAAATAGAGGGAAGGAGAAAGGGAGGGAAGGATGGAATAAAGAAAAAGAGAAAGAAAAAGCCAATAGAATAAACTAGTAGTGTAACTTGATGTAGATGTATACTGCTGCAACTTTAAATTGGTTCACCCACTATTTATTTCGAATTTTTCAGGATCAATGGGGAATCTCTGGTCCACACTGAATTTTTGTGTTTAGTCAAACTTTATCCTACTCTATTCTCTGGAATGATCTTTGCAACACTTTTGAAAAATCAAAGACTGCCTCAATAGAATTATTTTCTTTGCTCACCTCATCAGAAAAAACCCAGAAGCCTTCAGAAAATTTTTTCTAAGACCTCATGCCTTACCCAGCTCTTAGTGGGACTTATAGTATAAGAAGCCATTGGTCCTTTTTACAGAGATATACCAGGTGCAAATATTTCCACTTAGAAAAGATTACTTTTTTGGATTCTAGAGTATTTAAACTTCTTTGTATTTTAGGCACTCGGATATACTTTTTTTAAAATGGTGTACTACAACCCATTGTACATAGAAAATCATCTAGAATTTGGGATTGAACCTGGGATTCCTACATTCAAAAGCATGCACTCAAACCATTTGACCCATCTCAACATTATATTTTTAAAAGTAAAACTTTAATATTCATTTATATCATCATTGTTGTTAAGGAAACTAAAATCAAGGCTAAAACTTTCTACAAATGATTACCTCAATGCTCACCTCTCTCTTTTTTAAATTAAGGTGGGGATTTCAACCAAGTTTGAGGCAAGAATGTAGAGATCTTTGAAGATGGTAGTGCATGATTAGGAATTAGTAAATATAGTTGCAATGGATAATGCCAGCTAGTTTATTATACTCAAATGGTTAATACAGTAATAAGATTTGTGGAAATGAGATGTTATTGATGTCTGTTGGTCTTGACAGCATGGATGTCAAAAGAAAGTACTCTATGATTTAAAATAACAGTGGTCAGCAGCTGTAATGAATTATGTTTTAGTTTAGAAAAAATGGGAAAATTATTGATTGTTAAAATCCTAAATAATATCATTTAGTTATTCCACAGATTAATATTAAAATCTCATTTCAAAAATCACTTAATATCTAACTCAATAGTTTCATTTCAAATCTGTTTAAATTTGATGTCCCCAAAGAATGTTACCAAGATACTTCGATTTTTCCCTTCTGTCCTAAATCCTCATTTAATACTTAACACATAATTGATTCAATATATACCAAAGAGGTGCATACTTGAGTAAGAGGCACTATTTGATTTTAAGAGAGTTTAAGGCAACTTCTATCTGAGATGATTAGAAAAGTTTCCTGGTAGCAGATGACCTGCTTTCCTGCAAGACTGGTCCAGATTTAAATGAAATTGGGTTTAAGATAGGGAGTTTCACGAACCAAAGCACTATAGGTACCAAAGTATGCAATGTGTTAATAGTTGGGTCAGTGCAAATTTATATAGGAAGGTGAGTTTTGGAAAATGAAGTGGGAAATAAAGTTTTACACCAGCAGGCCTTTGATTTAAATCTCAGAAATTTTACTTCAATATTATAGACAATGTAGATCCAGTGAAGGAGGGTGCCCTGGGGAATAAGCAGAGCTCTGGTATAAAATGATTAATCTGTGAGATATAGAAAGACAGGATTAGGATGTGAGGACTGTTGGTAAGGGGAATAAGGCAAAAGTGATAAATTTCAAGGAAATTTAAAATCTAAAAACAGTAAAAGATGCAAAACACAGAAACTGAGACAGTCAGCAATTATTCTTACTATCAATAATCATCACAGCCACTGCAATCATTTTTTTCAGGCATGATACTAGGAATACTAATGCATCACATCATTATTTCTACAATGCAACACTCTCAGACTTATATTATTACATGAAGTGTGCTCAGTCACACCATTCAATGGTAGATTCAGGGGTCCTCAAACTTTTTAAACAGGGGCCCAGTTCACTGTCTTTCATACCATTGGAGGGCCAGACTATAGTAAAAACAACAATTACGAACAAATTCCTATGCACACTGCATACATCTTATTTTGATGTGAAGAAGCAAAACAGGAACAAATACAATATATGGCCCGCGGGTCGTAGTTTGAGGACCACTGATCTAGATCATGAACTTAGAGAATGTGAATCCTAGATAATCTGCTCCTAGCAATTTATTTTAATCTTTTAAATTAAATTATCGTGAGATAAAAAGTTGAAAAATTGTTGATAGTTGGGTTCTAGTCATACAATGTCCCAACACCCACCCTACCCCCAAAGCCAGCCCATTTCTATGGAAAATTCTTCTCTCTCTCTCTCTCTCTCTCTCTCTCTCTCTCACACACACACACACACACACTCTCTCTCTCTGTCTTTCTCTCTCCCTCTCTCTCTCCCTGTCTCTCTCCCTCTCTCTCCCTCCCTTTCTCTCTCTTTTCCTCTCTCTCTCTTCTCCACTTGCATTTTAGGAACCAAGGTTTGCACTATTATTACTGAAGGTATAATGTGCATAACACTTTACTTCCTTTCAGTTTCCTTTTTTGCCCAGAGTGATCATTTATTTCCCACTATTATTGTCACAGTGGTCCCTTCTTCATAGCAACTTTTAATTTACACAGAAGCTGAAGCTGAAGTGCTCAGAGTTCTCTCTATAAGTGTCATAAAAAAATAAAGGGACTTTTCTTTTCCTGTAGGCTTTTATTTATTTATTTATTTATTACTAAGAATAGGTTGTTGTTCCTATAAGTGTTCAAGCAGGTAACTTGAAGACTGACTAAAGTTCAAAATGCAGCTAAAGAATATTTAAAGAGTATTAGCACAGGGAATATTGCCAAAACAAGTAGAGAAAAACAAAACAGAGGGCCAAGGGCCAGTCCTTTGAGAATACCTTCTATGGGGAAAAGAAAGGCCAAGCAAAGAATGAACCCGAGGACACAAGAGGATACGAAAATGAGTTCCCATACAGTAGTTCACAATGTAACTATCTGTAAATATATCTTTCCAGATTTAATTCAATTAAGGTTGGTGACTTCAGTTAAGCAGAATTGGAGAATCCTGCTCTTCTGTGACTAGTACCCTTAACTTGGACACCCACCCACCCACCCACATACCTAACCACACACCAACATTTGGGAATAAGAGACATTGTAAAGTATAGTTACAGATTAGTCAAATGAAGGAAGCCAGATCTTACCATCAAATAACAGAAGATATCAGAAAAAACAAAGGCACCTTCCCATGAGTAGTCTAAGAGTAGATCTACCTGTCCGCATCTTGATTTCTATTGCTTGCAGTACTCAGGGAACCATGGAGTGGTGGGATTCATATTGTGGTCAGTCATTTGCAAGGCTCTCTACTTCCTAATATGTCTGACGTGTTTTGGATAACAATCAGGGCAAAGGCAATTAGTAGCCTCATCTATAAAAATGCTTTTCTCAAAAAGAAAAGAAGAAAATGCTTTCCTTAGTTTTGGTAGTGAGTCTATTTCTCACTTTGTTTTTTCAGCTTTTTATTTTTCAGTTTTAACACACACTTATCAGGTAAGTATGTGTATGTTTCTGTGTGTTAGGTATATTATGTATGTATGTACATATACATATATCAGGGATTACTTCTGGCTCTGCACTCAGGAATTCCTCCTGGTGGACTCAGGGAACTATATAAGGTAAGTGGAATTTAATCCAGATTGGCTGTGTGAAAGGCCAGCAACTGATACACTGTACTATGACTACAGTTCTAAGAGTGTCTTTTTAAATATTGTTTAAATAAAATGCTGGGGGCTGGAGCAATAGCACAGCACATAGAAATTAGGGAGTTTGCTTTGCATGTAGCTGACCCAGGTTCACTGAGCCTGCCAGGAATGATTTCTGAGTGCAAAGCTAGGAGTAACCCTTGAGTACTGTTGAGTGTGACTCCAAAACAACAAAAAATCTAAAGTATCATATAGTTGATATAGTTGATCATAATATATTTATTTCCAGATAAGTGAGAGCAAAGTTATGGGATGCATGCTGGGAACAAGGGTGTAGGGAAGATAACACTGGTGGTGGGAATGCCCTTCATTCGTTGTCACTATGTACCTTAAATATTACTGTGAGAGATTTGTAAGTCACTTTGACTACAATAAAAAATTATTTAAAATAAAGTTTAAAAACTCCTAGATAAAAAGAACAGAAAAAGAAAACAAAAGCAAGAGAAGGAAAATGTAAAAACAAAAAAGAAAAATAGAGTAGCAAGTACATTTGTGAAAATTATTGTATCTTCAAAAAAGTTAATAATACAATGGCAGAAAATTTAGTGAGCTCTTGTTATTAGCTGCCCATTCTGTTAAATCAGTGTGTTCCTATAGGAGTGACAAAATCAAATATATGAAGTTGTTCAGAAATACAAAGCACTATTAATGATATTACTTTAGCTTTTAGGGGCATGTTCTCAGCTGCCAGACCTCTTGGAAGAATAAAAATGCTGGGTAGAGTGCTGTCACTTAATTCAAAAAGCTCTGGTGAAAACAGCCCAAATAGCCATGTACCTGAAGTCTAGTCAGATTGGTGTCCTTGAAGAGAATCATAGATGGGTGGTGAGTCAGGACCACAAGAAAAATACTGATTCTGGGTGAGGCAAGATTTTAGCAGGGTGGGGGCTTGACCTGTACTCTCTCTTCCAGAGGGTGCCAGCTTTCTGCATCATGGCTGTTGTATCTGTGATTTTTCATGGCTTGTTTTATATATATTTTGAGAAAAAATGAGTCTATGAAGCTATCCTGGTACCAACATGATAACTGCATTTGTGGGTGTAAGTACAACTGCCAGGCTTCCTGGAAGAAGAAAGAAATGGGGAGAGACTGCATGTATGTACTCAAAAAAGCTCTGGTGATATCAGCCCAAATACTGAAGCTGACCAGTTTGACGTCCCTCAAGAGAACTGTAGTGGGTTGTAAGGCAAGGCCATAGGCAAAACAGTGATTCTGGTCAATGGATGCAGCATGTGTGGTTCTGCCAGGCAGTGGCTTGGCCAGCCCTTTCTCCTCTCCTGTGTAAGTAATGTACCTGTGGCTTGATTTTCTTCTTTCAAGAAGACTCTATGGAGCTGGCTTAGTGAGAACATGCAACTGTGTTTCCTGTGTCTTATTTTATTTTGTTGATTGATTGATTGGTTTCTGGGCCACACCGGTCAGCGCTCAGGGGTTACTCCTGGCTTTGCACTCAAAAATCACATCTGGCAGGTCAGGGGTCAACATGGGATGCCAGGAATCAAACCAGATTCCTCCCAGGTCAGTCACATGCAAGGCAAACGCCCCACTGCTGTGCTATCTCTTTGGCCCTTCCTGTGTCTTTCCGATGAACTCTTATCTCTGTTTTATATAGTCTTTAAACATTTGTAATATACTTGATAATAATTTATGTTTTAAATTTTATTTTGTTGAAAAGCAGTGCTATTTTAATAAATATGTGCCCTTAATAGTATATTCACACTATTTTTAATCTGTCTATATCATTGTGATTTAAACACATATTATAGATAACATGCAGTTTTGGTTTTCTATTTTTGTCATCCTAATAATCTTCCCTTCAAGTGAGATATTTTTTAGCTTATCTGCCATTCCTGCTGACTTTTAAACAGATGTGATGAAGGTGTGTTAAAAACTATTTTTAAAAGTCTTCTAAAAAACAACTTCATTGGAACAAATAAGATAATTTTGAGTGGTTACATATTAAAAATATAATTTAAAGGGAACCAATTATTTTACATAAATGCCTTTCACTTGAGGTACATTTTATTAGTAGGTTATTGGCACTTCACTTATATTTTTGATTTTTTTCATAAGTCTTACTTTTGTCTCCCTTTTTGACTGTCTGTTAAGATTTTCTGATTTAGATTGGTTTTCATTGTCCTACTTCCATCACATATTTGATAATATCTAATTTTCTAGAGATTTGATGAGGCTGTTAATTAGGAGCCAAGAAAAGGCACATTTCTCATATTTTTGTTCAGTTAATTTTGGCAGGGTTAATTTTTTGCCAGCTTATTCACTTCATATGTGAACAAAAAAAGCAAACAATAAATATTTTTTTAAATACCAGTCTCCATGGAGTCACATTTCACTTGGCTTCTGTGGAATCCATCTGATTGTAGATTTGACAGATGTAAATTAATATGGCAGCACAATTGAATGCATTTAAAGACATATTTTTCTCTCAACTATTTTTATTTTAGCAATATTCATTCTTAGCACACTAATGGTTTTGAATAGTAGCACTTGCCATTCCAAAATTAAATGACTCTATTGCTTTGCCATTCTACTCTAGATGGAAGTAGGTAGGCCCACGATATTTGAGTTACTTGTTATATCTTTTGTTTAGCAATTACAATAATTTTTCTCATTGGAAGAACATGATATGCAGAAAAACTCACATAAATTTATTAAATTTGTAATTTAATGGATATTTAAAAACTAGTTTTCATCCTATACATTTAATAAAGATCATGTAGTTATCACTAGGATCAAAATAAAAAATTAAATAATTTTAATTATTTGTCTAGTGTGTTAAGTCTAATACATTTTATACTTACAGTATTAATATTTTCTTTTTTGATCAGTATATAGACTACCATTATTATTCTTGTTGAAAATGATGCAACTGTCTTATGTGTTTCTTTTTTTTGTTTGTTTGTTTTTTTTTGTTTTTGGGGCACACCCGGTGACGCTCAGGGGTTACTCCTGGCTATTCGCTCAGAAGTCGCTCCTGGCAGGCACGGGGGACCATATGGGGAACCGAGGTTCGTCCTAGGTTAGCGCAGGCACCTTACCTCCAGCGCCACCGCCCGGCTCTTATGTGTTTCTGTAGTCTTTCTTATTGCAACTATTTTTAATTGGGCAGAATGACTTCATATACCAAATCTGGAGCATGTTGGCTCAATTTTATAACATAAATTTGAAATCTATCATGATCTATTCCCATTATAACTGGTTTTAAAGTCAACATACAGGTATGAAGTTTGAAAGAAGAAATCAATCTAAAAAATATTTGTATCTATTAGAAATAATTGGATGAGAAAGGTTGCAAATAGAAAATAAAACTGATTCAAGGAAGATCAAAATCAAGACACTTTCTAGTTTCAAGTACGTGAAAACCCAGATTTTTTTAAATCTGGCATTGGGTGGGTCTGGGAATATTCAGAAGTCAAATAATGCTAACAAGTCCTTCTCTCCTCCTACCCCTATATGACCCAGAAATTCCACTTCATGGCATCTATGTCAAGGGCCTACCTAACAACTCTATTCAGAAAAGAATTTAGGTCTCCATGTTCTTTGCAGCATTATTTATAAAAATCCAAATCTATAAATATCCCAAGTATCCAAGTACCGATGACTGAGTAAATAAACTATGGAGCACTCACACAATGGAGTACTACTTGGCTATAAGAAATACAAAAATTTTTCAATTTGCTGCTACGTGGACGGATCTGGGTAGTACTTTGTTTTGCGTGAAGTTAGAGAAAGTACAGGCAGTGATTTTTCTCATATCTGGGCAATAAAGAAACATATAAAGTAAATCACAAATGTGGCAGAAACAGAGAACAGATCTTCAATGAACATCTTGAGGAGAGTGAATAGTGTGGGACAATAGGATTCATGGGAAACATTGGGACAGCAGTAGAGGAAAGTTGACACTGCTGAAATGATTGATGCAAGAAACCCACCATTAACAGTATTGTAAACCTGACTGTCTAAAAAATACAATTTAAAAGTTAATACATAGATAAAACCTCAGGAAATATATTTTGACTTATCATTGTCTTTCTCCTTCCAGTGACTGAAGCTATAAACTCTTTTATTGTTGAACTCAGTTTGAGTTAAGACCTTCTTTTACAAACAAAATTATCTTAATTACTACATCTAATATGCCTTCAGGATTCTGAATGTTTTGAGGGTGTGAGATTCTGAAAATGCCTCTGAAAGCAAATGAGGTCCCTCTCAGAGGAATAACTTAAAGCTGACTCCTGCAATTCCTTCTTCAAGCCTAATATCTAGAAATTCATCTTAAAATATGGGCTTTGTTTAGCCATATTTTATTGAATATAAAATCATGCCTACAAAAATCTAACCATCTAACGCATTATAAAAAAAGTTCAGTAACAGGATATTCAAAATACATTGTGCCCCGTTATTCTGAAATAACACATGAATTCTGTTTAGACTTCTCCTGGGAATGAGAATACATGGATAGGAGTTATATTTTAGTATTTATCAAAAAGAAAGAGTGCTGTTTGTCATAGTGCTTGATTCTCTCTTGCATACTAGTAATCTAACTGCATTTTAATTACTAATAATTTAACTGCATCTTGTTGGCAATGAGTCAAGGCATTTTATATAATGTAAAAAATATACCTATAAAGGTAAAATAATAAATATGATATACTTATATACATATTTACAAGAGATGCTGAGTAATAATCAATCTAATCCTAAATTCTCAAGAGTTGGAGAGATAGGACAGGAGGTAAGTTTCCTGAGCAACCTAGTGGTTACTGGTGAGCACAAAATCACAAATAGTCTCAGTACTAAAAGTGACTCAACCTCTTCCCTCACTCAGATCCCTCCTAAAAGATCAAAATCACTGACACATTGTCTATTTTCATTTTAGTATCCTGAGCTGCGAGGAGAGATATATTAAGATGACAACTTTTCTGTTGGATATCAGTGTATTCCTTTTGGAGATAGGCAAAATGTTTTGGCAAATTCAATTTTGATGATTGCTTGAAAGTTTGAATAGCTGTTGCTTGGGGAAAATTTTAATTATATCTATTCAAGTTATATATAAAAATCAGATGGATTTTTAAAAAATCCCTACATTATTATTATCATCATGATTAGCAATTGTTTGCCTCTGTTTACTTGGCACAAGTTTCTATATTAGAAGCATTGGGTAAAGATAATTAGATGGAAAACAGTACCACAAAGTGGTATATGTTCAGAAAATTAATCGCCACAAATCTATGTTCTCAAACAATTAATTGGTCATGGAAGTGACCAGTGCCAATACAAATCTGATATTTGTTTGCTAGATAATGTCTTACCAATAGATTTATATTGTCAATTTGCTCTATTAGGAGAAAACCTTGTACTATAAGCATTGTCTTTCTACAATATGCAAGTTGAATTGAAAAAGATTTATCAATTTTCAGTTGTGTGTTGAATTATACAAGAAATGTTTGTGGAAATTGTGAGGAAAATAGATGAAAAATAATACCTGATACTTTGTCTTCTGAACATTTTTTATTGACAAAGTTAATTTCCAAATAAAACCTCCTTCAAGCTAGAGTTAAAGTGTGCCCAAATTAAATGATTAACACCTGTAAATTTTCTAAAGGATTCTTCTTATTAATTAATATACTATTAAGTTGTCTTAATTTAATAATATTAAATTATATAAGAGAAAAATTAAAAGAAAAGCAAGTTTAAGGCACATATAAAAGAAAAAGAACACAAATTAGCTTTGTTTCTATTGTATGAAGTGATAATAATGATTATTTTCAGCAGAACTATGAGGATTAATTATTTCAAGTGTTACAGAGATCATGACAAATAAATAAACATAACAATATTTATTCTTTCTGTAATATATTAAACTTCTAAAACTTAACCCAAATTAATTTTTTTCTGAAATTCACTAAGCAGAGAAATATTCTCTTATGTGATCTATTATTCTGCCCAAAGAGGAAGTTATAAGTCACAATGGGCGCTTTGGCTATAGCTAGGAGCATTTCCAGGTTAAGAACTTGTCCAGGTAGTAGGTGATATTTCTCTTTTAACTCCATCTTCAACTCCCTCCCTACTTCCCTTTTTGAATGGCATGCTATGTCTTGAAATGTCAAGTCTCACTGTGCAATTATATAATTCAGCCTGCTCTAATCAGGTGATTATGCAATTAGGAAAATCCTAAGCTTTTAGCTATTTGTGCCTTAATCTTATTTTTGATGGACCTGGCTGTGTTGACTGGTACAAAGCTCTTTTATCCAAGGAGAGGTAAAAGACTACTGCGTTGGGTTAATATTTGGACCTTAAAGAAGTGAATGACATTTTAACACATTATCATGTTTTTCTGCATGATGTACACTATTTCTACCCCAAATGTCAGTCTTCAAGTTGATTTCTTCTCTTTATTAAAGAGAACATTTAAATCGAGAGTAAAATGACAATGACTGTATGGTTTACCCCCACCCCCCAACACACACACACACACACACACACACACACACACACACACACACACTATTTTTAAAGAGACCGTGGAAAGAAAAAATGAAAAGGGTGAAGAAAATAAAAGCATGTCATTAGAACATGATTCAGGAGACAGAACAATAAAGAAGTCAATTCTCACATCTGGGAAATCACAACTAAGTCAACATTATACAAGAATGACTCAAGCAACTTGTATATATCGCAATGGACAAAATTAATGATTCCAGTTCTTCACTTGAACAAATGTTTGAGACAGATGATCACATTAGTCATAGAAAGAAAAAAGAAAATATATTAGTGTTACTTGTTTTTAACAAAATGAAAAGATTAAAATGTATGGTCTAATCAGTACAGCATAATAGTGAGAACTAAAATACATGCTGAAAATTGAAATTAAATATTTTGTGATTGTTTTTATCTATTTGACCTCAGTCTCTTCCTTTATATCCAAGTTAGTTCATCATTACTAAGGATAGGCTTCAAGAGGTAATTAGCTTCATGCTGTACAAAGCATTATAGAAAAGCAAAAGAAAAGGTTTGATAAGACTTACGTAGCCATTCTCAAACTAGTTTTTGACTATGAAATAAACAATAGCAAGGTTTAACCAAGGTTAAAATCTAAAATGTTTATATTGTTGAAATTGTTTTTCAGCATACCAGAGAGAGGGAACCAGAGGTCTCATTAAAAATATATCAGTAATCCATTTTAATTCCCTGTATTGGTTATTAAGATATTCCTCTGTGTTTTACACTTTAGTGATCCCTTAAGGAGCAACAATGTACATCCTTAATTCATTATATTTTCTATACATAATGCTAAACTATTTGTAGAATGCAGCATTTGTTATGCCCAATTTTCAAATATTTAAAGTTGCTTTTTGTATAATGATAGATCAAGTCAGTGCAATGATTTACAAAATCCAGTAGAAAATATATGTTTCTAACCTTTGTTGATATTATTAAAATATCCCTGTGTAGGGACATCTCCTACCTTGAAAATATGTCATGTGGACTCAACTTGGACCCCAGTTGATTAGACACCATCAGTCCAGCCCTGAACCCTGGATCCCAGACATAGAAACGACACAGTTCCTCACGACAGCTACAGGAAACAAATCCCATCTGGGACATCCTTAATGCTGCTCGGACACAACAAGTGCCAGCTCTAATACGAT
>PVKC010002823.1:0-41509 GCA_004027635.1 Crocidura indochinensis
AATAAACATTGAATCAGGGGAATTCCCATCACCAAGTTGTCCTCTCTCCACCTCCAATCTCATTCTGTCTCCCAAATCCTCCACCCTCTCCCCAGGGTCTTCTAGATTGAGTGACTCCCTCTGTTTCTGGTTTATTACTTGGTGATCTTATATCTGATTGGGCTTGGTGTCTCCATTGCTTCTCCCTCTGATTGGGAGGTAGGACTAGATAGTTCGAGTTTTGTGGTTATTCTTTCATAGCCTTTGTTCCAGAAGCCTCTCTTCCAGAGATTTCAACTACCCTTCTACACTGCATGCATTTATCTGGTTTATTCCTGGCTCCACAAATGGGTCTTCTGTGGGGTTGGTTTTAGGCTTTGGCAATGCATACATTACTGTTCACTCCCTCCCCCCATTCCACCTCTTAAATTACCTACAAAAGTACTATATTTTTAATAGAGAAAATAATAAAATTTAAGATACTTGTGCTTCATATTGACCAGATTTAATAAGCAAACTAAACACAGTTTCAGCATTTCCTATGAATAAAATCTAAAACTAGTCAATCTGGAATTTTTGAGGCCAACACTATTGATATGATCTTCATATGAAACTTTTGCTTCCACCTGAAGGAAGAGGACATTTTCTGAAATCATTTCTCTCTGTATGTGAGAAAGCTAAGCTCCTGTAACATAAATAAGTTTACTAAAGAAGACAGAGGCAGAGGGGAAAGTATTAGGTGAAGTGACCTGTATGAATCTAAAGCAAATCTTTAGCAGTTGAGATATTTATCATTTTATTTGCTGTCGTTTCCTTTAAGAAAATCAGCCTATCAAAAAGAAAATTATAACCGAAGGATGATAATAAAAGACTAACTCATTTCTTTTTTTTTTTTGTGAATTATATTTCTTCACATGCGTTATATGTCAGTTTAAACTTCTGTGGAATAACTAGCAAATATTAACTGCAAAATGATAAAAAAACATTTTTCCAATAATATGACAAATGCTCAGTTCATTTTGAGGTTCAATGAAGTGTGTCATGGCATAAAAAAAACACAAGATGCTTTTCTGATTCAAAAAGATCAAAATAAAATGGATTTTTGGAAAGCCTCTGTAGTCATTCACTTTTTACCTTATAGATATTTATGCAGCATATGCATCTGTTGTGTGCATATACAAACAAGAATGATCATTACTGAAGTTGACAAATGTAAACATGGAAGCAAATATCTAAAAAGAAATAGCAATTTCACTAATACTGAGATATGCTTAAATTTATGGAAAAATCAGTACTTTTCCAAATTATTAGATGATCCTTTTCCAAAGAGAATAAAATTACCAAAAATGCTTTTGCTTACTTAAAAGACAAATGTAAAATAAATGTAAAGAATCTTCATTTATAAACATTAGTAACAATACACATAAAAGACAAAAATAGGATTGAGTGTGGGCTGATTTAAAAGGTACTTATTATGTATTTAAAGCCTATTTTAAAGCCAATTTCAGTAGTTAAGCCTCTGCTTTGTTAAACATTATTTTTCCTGCACTTTATTCAGGCATCTGGTTCCTCATTTTTATGATCTAGACTATGTCTATTAGAAGAGAAATTAATTATTTTTAAATCTGTCAATCATAAAATAAAATAAATACTTCTTTATGGAAATTTTCTCTTTTAGTCAAGTTAGATGCTTTCCTGTTAAAGTTCCCAGCAAGTATTCACTGATTAGTCTTTTGGGTATAAAGTTGTGTTCAAAAGGTGGCAGATCAGAATTTTGATCACCTGGAGTTTTTCAATTATAATACTATTGATTTTGAAATTTTTGTAACAGTTTTCACATTCAGCAAGTACATTCCTCTATTATATTTAATATATTTGTATTTCAACTAAAATTATATTTCAACTAATCTATTCCAATATTCAATGATAAAATGTAATAACAACATTATAGTTTAACAGAAACTTTTAGTCAAAACTATAGTAAGCATACAGCATTAGAATATGTGTTGATTTGAAATATAATACACAATAGGCTAGTGTTTCATCAACATTTATTCATTTTACTCTCAATTTTACTCTGATCTTTCTTTATTCATTTGCTTTACTTGTGCTTTTTTAAAATTTTTATGGGACAATATATATAATTAATTTAAAACTATAATATTTTATCAATATTTTCAAGCATGCATTTATGTTCATAAACTATAACCACTAATCCATAATCACATTTATGAAGAGAACAGACTATATAATAACATGCATGTTGACTTTTTAAAATTATAATTAATTTAGGTATTGCTTGATACATACTAATACCTAAGATAAAATCTTTCTAATTAGAAGAGACATCTTGGAGGATAAATTCAGTCACTGTTTAATCTAGTATTGCCATGTTTGAAGGAAAAGAGAACTTTTTTCTTTCAATTCATACATATTTTTGAAGTATTCTTAAGTAATTAAATTCAATGTTATCCAGTAAGTGAAAGAATCTAGGTAAACCAATCTGACGTAAGTCAGGCTTACAGCAAATAGAGCATGCAAATAGATAAAGAATTAGTAGAATTCCCCCAGTTAATATTTCTTTTTGTGCTCATCTTATATTTCTGTTTCCTAATCAAAAGTAACATTGGAAGCTAGTATACCTAGGTATACAATATCTAGGTAGTGTGCTGCAAACTCTTTAATCTATATCAAATGTCATTGAGTCTCAAGAGGAATAGGATGTTTATCAACTCTATATTCTATGAAATCTGGATGCTTAAACAACATGAAGTGAAATCTTTCTAGAACGATAGTAAATCATTCTAATGAATAGGAATCATGGCAAAATCAAATGGGGATCTTAAAATTAAAGAATGTTAAAAAATTAAACAGAAAAAATGGCTTTGATAAATATAATATTTTAAAAAAGCTTTAAAAGAGTGAAGACTGGTAAACAGATGATAAACTCAATAAACTCAAGTGGAATAAAGTACATTATTTGTCCAATATTTAATTATTTCTTTCCTTTTATATTGATTAGAAATAATTGACTCACCAATATGTTTTCAAATCATTCAAAAAGAATGTCAAATGGGCCAATTTTTAATATTAAGCATTTAAAATGGCTTATTTTAATGGGTATTAGATTTCAGAAAGCTGATAATAAAATATTAGTACATAATGTTGCTATTATTTATTTTTGAAATGCCTGAGTTTAAGTCAGAACCTCACACTTGAAAATATGTAAGTTGGGAGCCAGGAGGTAGCGCAGGAGGTAAGGTGCCTGCTGCCTTGCCTGCTAGCCTAGGACGGACCACGGTTTGATCCCCCGGTTCCCATATGGTCCCCCGTGTCTGCCAGGAGCGACTTCTGAGCGCATAGCCAGGAGTAACCCCTGAGCGTCACTGGGTGTGGCCCAAAAACTAAAAAAAACCAACCAAACAAACAAACAAACAAAAAGAAAATATGTAAGTTAACCACCGAGCATTACCCAGTACTTCTACAAAAAATATTCTGAAATCTAGACCAATTATTAATATCTTCTTGTTCATGACTCTAGTCTGAAAAGAACAAGCAACTTTGTTTCATTCACCAGATAAAGATATATTAATGTTGCTTTGAATATCATTCTAAAAACAGTTGTTTTCAGTAATAAATATAGGAGTTCAGATAGTCTACACACATACAGATTAGCAATATGGTTATTAGAGGTTCCTAGAAATAGCTTAAACCTTTAAAATATAATCTTTGTTTTTATTTGAAAAAATACAGTCACCTACTCTAATATAGTATGGTCTTTTTACCTTTATATAGCTCTAAAAAGGCTTTTGAAATAAATATAAAAATAACAATAAAAAGAGGAACAGATACATTGGATAAGATGCTTGCCTTGCAATATCTACCTCTGAATTTGGTCCCCAGGCCCCCACTCAGATTAATCAATAAACACAGACCTGAAAAAAATAAAACATCTAAGCGTGTCCAGGTGTGGCTCAAATATAAAACAAAATAAAAAATTATAGTACCAAAAATCACAAAAATTTCTAAAGGTTTTGTAGGTAGCCCTTGGAATAAGTAAGATTTTAGAAGAAATTGATAGTTCAGTCCTCTTTTGCCAATTCCAATCAGTAAGTCAAACAAACTAATTTAATAAATAAACCAAAATTGCTATTTTTTGTATAATAAATGTGTAAGAATATTTAACAAAGGGCAATGTATATTTCCTATTTAAAGAATAAATACATTTCTATCCATTGACTTCTAGTTAGATTGTAAGATTGTTGACAATAGCTAAAAGTTACATTATGGTGATCCTTAAATTTTATATTTATGTAATGTACAAAATACATTTCCTTATTTCATAAAGAGAAACAAAATATTAAAAATATATTTCAATATATGCTTTAAAAGTGAAAAAAACTCTAAGACTTTTTAGAAATGGCAGTTAATTTCAATTTATTTCACTGGTTCAGGAACATTTCAATAGTAACTGAATTATGTTTCTCTCCCTTCCATTAACTTTTATTGTATTGTAAACAGCAGCACATCAACACTATTGGCATAAAATAGCCTGTGAAGTCTACTGTTTGTAATGAACTGTGAATGATAGGAATTTCTTTTTCCAAAGTACTAAAATGTCATCTCTAAGTAGGAAATAACATTCTACAATTCTATAAAAGTGGAGGATGATGTTTATTGTTCTCACCTATTTTGGGTGACTTCAATGAATATTTAAATTTCAGGAAAAATAAAATCAATAGGTATTAATTTTTAGTATATACCCTGTGAAAAATATACTTTAAACATATTGTCAGTTGTTTCACTAAAATAAAACTGAGATCTGCATCTCTTCTGTTAGTAAATGGACAATTACTGCATGGGTTAAGATTGAATTTTCACATCCTTATATAACTACAGAACTCTATTGTGTATTTCCAAGGCAACAAACAAAGAATTGAGATGAACTAAAAATTTGACAGTTCTTTATGATAATCTTCTGGCCTAGGAGTATAGAAACAAACGAATATCCATATTCAACAAGACTAAATAAAATACCAAAAAAAAAAAAAAACTGTCCACAAAATAAAGGCACTTCAATGGCAAGCTATACTTTAGGTTCACACTCAACAATTATTTTTCAGGGAGATTAGCAGTTTTGAGTGCACATTTCCCAAGTATATTGTATAAAATAGGTACATGACAACCTGATTTATAGCAAGGCTAATATTATTCATTGATACAAAATAGAGTCTAGAAAAAATTATAGGAACAAATAAATTTAAAACCCCAGGTCAGATGTACCTTTTTATTAACCACCTCTGTAGTTATTACTGTTCATATTTTCAGCCTTAATCAAAAACTTTCCCTTCAAGTTATCCAAATTATAATGTACAATTAAGAGAAAACAAGAAAAATCTAAATCAGAATGTTTCCTTTAGAATAAAACATCAGAGAAAATGTTTGATCTTTATAAAATGTGGTGGAAATTATTTTTGAAATAATGAACAGAGCCCAGATTTAAATATTAGATGCAAAATGATTCCTGTAATATTTCTTAGAAAAATAAGGGAGGCCTGGCAGTGGCGCTGGAGGTAAGGTGCCTGCCTTGCCTGCGCTAACCTAGGACGGACTGCAGTTCGATCCCCTGGTTCCCCATATGGTTCCCCGTGCCTGCCAGGAACGACTTCTGAGCGAATAGCCAGGAGTAACCCCTGAGAGTCACCAGGTGTGACCCAAACACCAAAAAAAAAAAAAAAAAAAAAGACCAAAATTCGGGGCCAGAACGATAAGGCATTGCACACTGCTGACCCAGTACGGACTTGGGTTCGATCTCCTGGAGTCCCATATGGTTCCCCAAGCCAGGAGAGATTTTTGAGCACATACCTGGGAGTAATGCCTGAGCGTCACCAGATTTGGCCCAAAAAATTAAAAAAAAATACAGAAAAAAAATAATAAATTTTTTTATATTAACTGATTCAGGAAGATCTTACTTTTCGGAATAAATAAAATCAATGAAAAAAAGAATTTAACATACCATATATAGAGATATCTCATCTTTGCAACTTTGAAAAAGATTGAAAAATTTTCTTATAAACTAATATAATTAACTTCACAAGAATAATCTATAGCAGTACTGAATGGACCATATATTATGTCAAGATATGAACTAGGTTCAGCCGCATACAAGGCAAACATCTTAAACTCTGAATGACATTTCTAGTGTCTATAAATAAGGTCAATTCCTCTTTAATAGTTTAGATATCACAAATTTATTAAAAAGCAAATTACACTCAAATGATTAACCACATTTATTTTGGACATGGCAGAGATTTACTCATTTTTGGGGGGGGGCATACCTGGCAGTGCTCAGGGGTTACTCCTGGCTGTCTGCTCAGAAATAGCTCCTGGCAGGCACTGGGGACCATATGGGACACCGGGATTCAAACCAACCACCTTAGGTCCTGGATCGGCTGCTTGCAAGGCAAACACCGCTGGGCCCAGAGATTTACTCTTGACAATTTTCTTCCATATACATAATGAAATGATTTTAGAGAAGACTCAGTAGAGTCTTATCACATTTTAACATTTATGTTATGCAGACCATCTTGTTTAAATTAATGTAACCTTCATTTAAAAAGATATTTCCAAAATAATCTCTAAATTAGACTTATTTTTGGACCTTTCAAATTAATTTAAAATGCAAATATATATAAATTAATTTACTTTAGGTAATTGGTAATAGTAAATGATTGTTTAATATTTGTAACTTGATAAAAATATTAAGATACAAAATAGAGTTTAATATTGTTACTATTATAAGAATAAAAACCATTCCCATTTATTCAGCTATATAGCATTCATACAGTTTTAATCCCATCATTTTCTTTTTCTTCTAATAGATTTTAACCACCTCTACATTTTTTTGTCCTTACTTGGTCTTTATTTTCCATGTTGTTGTCAAATTGAATTATAGAACTCTGTTATTAAACACCATCAATGGTTCCTTATGTCCCAAATAAAAAATAAATCAAATTATTAGTATATAAATTATGCTACCATTTGGCGTCCTATTGTCCTGCTCATTGTACAATATTATCTCCTTCTTAAAGACTTCCTGCCATAATTAGATTATTTAAATATTTTACTATTTGAAGATTCTTCTACAATTTTGCAAATGTTACTTCATCTAAGTGGAGATTCCCTTATATATTTTCCCATATGAAGATTCGATGCAATAATCATTTGTATTTCTCAAAGATTCTGTTATTTTTCACTAAGGATTCACTGTGTTTGCCTGCATTACTGCAGTAATTGAATATACGTATAATTCCAAGCTTATTTATGATTTTACCTGCAGATTGATTGTTCCCATTTAAAATATTTAAGTGTTTTAAAAATACAATCTTTTACATCTTTGTAGTTCAGTGTCCAGAATGAAGCATGACAATGGGAGTATGAATGAAAGAATGAATGAGCAAATATAAATGGGAAAAATAAAAAAGTAAAACAATTCAAATCTTTTCAAATGAACTGATGCATCTAATAGCATCTGGAAAATTGCTTTTAGAATTATAATTATTTTAAAATATATTCTTCATAGCAAAATCTAGTAGAATGTATTTGACTTTGGGTAGAGATTTGCCTTTCTAAAATTGCACTTATAGCCTTCTAAGCTTACAAAGTATGTTTTTATTTTAATTAGTGTTCCTATTATGATATTTATTATGTTGAAAGGAATACGGGGTTAAGAGAATATAGAAAAAAGAAGGAAAAATTTCAAGTACACTACAGTAAGAACATGTACTTTGGAGGTAATCAAATTCATTATATACAGTATAGAATTCTCTCCATTCTTTTTTTTTTTTTTTTTTTTTTTAGTTTTTGGGTCACACTCAGTGATGCTCAGGGGTTACTCCTGGCTATGTGCTCAGAAGTCGCCCCTGGCCTGGGGGACCATATGGGGCACAGGGGATCGAACCGCGGTCCGTCCAAGGCTAGCGCGGTAAGGCAGGCACCTTACCTTCAGCGCCACCACCCGGCCCCAAATTTTTTTTCTCCATTCTTTTTTTTTGGGGGGGGGAATTCTCAATTTTTAGACTAACACTTTTGGAATTACTGTATAGTTTAAAGATGAATTCATCTGGGGAAATAACTTTATAAACTGTGAAGTTCTATTTATCGAATAAATTTCCCTATTAAATAAAAAAGACATAATGTTGAAAAGTTTTGATTGTTTTTGAGTTACACCTGGCAGTGCTCAGAATGACTACTGACTCTACATGTAGGCTAGAGGGTCCATATGTGTTCAGGGATAAAACTCAGGTCAGTAGAATGCAAGTCAAGTACCCTACACTCTGCACTATGCTCTGGCCCAATTTTGATTTTTTTTATATAGTCCTTCATGACTTCAGATTATTTTATATCATTGGAATATTTTCTTCTTTTAGTGAGCTTGGGCTCTTGTTATGATAGGAAAACTAAGAATAATTAAGAGAAAAGACAATATAAGTGCACAAACTATTACTTATTACTGATATCAAAACTTATGATTTTACCTGCAGATTGGCCCATTTTCAAACTTAGAAAAAATACAGTACTTTTTATATTCAGTAAAGGATAAGAGCAAGAAGTAACAACCTTTTTCATATTTTAACATGGCAAATAACTATTTTATCATTACTGAGAAGTTGGAACATTTCAGATTATCTAAAATTATCAGCTTATTAATAAATATTGAGTAGATTTTTAATTGCTTTCATATATTGGCAGGTACTTGTCAAGTCATTTAATGAATAAAATTTCATTAGTTTTTCTAAGAATGTCTTTAGGAGGAAACATTCCTAAATGCAGAAACTTTCACATTTTCTATTTCTCTGCTATGAGTTTCAAAGCATTTTCAAAATCAATTTTGGAATATTGTTAAGAATTATAGCTCTTTCTGCCAGTAAATTTTCCTTAATAAATTGAGTATTATTAATTCCTTCTAATCTACTTCTCTACATAACATCAAAGTATTATTATAATAATCCTTTATTCATATAAATTTAATTTTGCATGGTCAAAGTATTAGTTATTCAAGTATTTGACATAACTTTGATATGATTAAAGATGAAAAATTAGCTTCTTATGGATACTTCAGATGACAAATTTTTATTATTATAAAACAAGACTTTATATGAAGTTAGATAAAAATGATATATATCTATATATTGCTTTTTGTTTTTTTGGGCCACACCTGGAGACTCTCAGGGGTTAATCCTGGTTATTGCTCAGAAATTGCTCCTGGCTTGGGGGACCATATGGGACGTCAGGGATCAAACCAAGGTCCGTCCTGGATCAGTCATTAGCAAGGCAAAAGCCCTACTGTTGTGCTATCGCTTCGGCCCAACAATGAAATGTTTTATACTTATCCGTCTTGTTTAATTTATGGTAACATTTTAGAAGAGTTATATATATATACATATATATATATAGTTATATATATATAGTTATGGTTAATATATATATATATATATTAACCATAACTATCCCTTTACCTGATTCTAAAAATAGATGGGTTCCTGGTTACTTGAGAAAAATACTTGATTGCTGTCATAAAACTTTCAATTATATCATCCAAGAATGTTGCTGAACATTTCATTATTGATTCTTTAGAGGAAATATAACTGGTGCATGCTAAGTGTGATTTTGATTTGTCAACATTGCTTTTGCTGTAATTAAAATCTTAAAGTGATCTCCAAATAATACTTCATTTAAATAGCATCCTGATGAGCTCCTATACCCTATACTTAGAATACCAACATCTTAATGAGTGAGTCATTCAGTGATACTTTTCATACCTCAATGCTTTTACTCTAAAAGAAAAAGCACATTTCAAAATTTAAGTCAGCATTTTGAGATGAAGACATTAATTTAAAAATGAACTGAGAGACACTTGGACAAAAGTGTGAAGTGATTTAACCAGTGATTTTTACCAACCATCCTTATTTATTTCACATTACCCCCTTTTCATTAGTCCCTATCTTTATAATTTGCAAGTTCTACCTGAGTATCAAAATAATAACAATCCTCATTTATGAACTCTCTTCTTTTATTCTCTGCATATCTGATTCTTAATTATCTTCCAAGTGAAAGGACTCTAAGAAGTTATATCAACATGGTTTGTAATCTATACTTAATATCTCTCTATGAAAATTATGTTTTATAATATACTTGCATATGAAAACATCTAATATCAAAGGAATATTATGTGACTAAAACTAAATTTTTTTATTTAGTTAAAATACTATCCATAAAAGTTAATTTACTGAATATATAAGAATTATTATTTTAAGTATTTAATATTATATTTATGTTAACTTCATTTAAACTTCAATCTCTCTTATATTCTTAATTGCACATCATAATTCCCTCATCTTCATTTGTAATTTTTCTAAAATATCTATCTACTTCTAATTAATTTGTTTTGGTTTTTGGGCCACTGCCAGTGGCGCTCAGGGGTTACTTCTGGCTATGTGCTCAGAAATCGCTCCTGACTTAGGAAGCATTTGGGGTGCCAGGGTTCAAACCACTGTCCATCCTAGGTTAGTGCATGTAAGACAGACGCCTTACCGCTCGCACCACCGCTCTGGCCCCCTACTTCTAATTTTTACACTATCTTACCCAAACACAACTCTAAATTTATTCTATATTTACATTTTAATCTACCCTGAGTTATAAAATTTAGAAAATGAACTATCAACAGAATATTCCATTGATACATGTTGCAATAACTTTCTAATGTCAACATAATTTGAAATCACGTTTTAAATGAATGTTTTTCAAAATGATTAGGTGAAAATTTATAATTGGAAACTTTAAAATACTATTACCTCACTGCATTTAATATATTTCTATTTTTAACTTTTGAATATCTAAACCATGCAAATTATATTAATTGCTCTATAATAATAATCAAATAACTATTTCAATTTATGTGTTATTATATTTATATACTATATTTATTACTATGTCTACTCAATGTAAAATATGACCTAGTTCTTAAATTAATATCAAGTAGTGCACTGAGAAAACATCATTGAAAATAATTTTATATTTATTTTTATATGTTCTGAATACATATGTATGTCTGATTCTTATGTGTTGATATTGCCAATATATGATCATTATGCCAAATTATATGAGTAAAGGTATATCTAATAAAAACACACAATTCTATTTTATGCTTTTATACACTTATGTAGCAATTTTATACATTGATTAAAAAACTGTATTAGTTTTGTATACTGGACCAACCTTTATATCTATGAGATCCATCCATGTTGCTAAATTCAATGTGATTTTCATCAGCCCAGTATAGCCTGTGGTTGACATAATCTATCGTTAATGCCATAGGTCTAGAAACCTTTGTTTCTATGACAACACTCTGATTGGTTCCATCCATTCCAACACGGCCAATATGAGGATATTCACAGCAGTCAATCCAATACAAGTACCTAGAGAGAAAAGTCAATAGCTATTTTGTTTGCAGATACTCTGGAAACAAATCTTTATACAATATTTCATTTATTTGCTCAGAATTTTAAAATTAACTCTTGCCATTTTTCTTAGTTCTTCTAAGAAGCCCACTTTAGTGCAAATTCTTTAATAAATTTTAATATGTTCTATATTTTGAAATAGCTATAAACGTTAAGATATTCCCCTTTAGTATATAAACAAATGCATTATAAATATTAATTCATTCAATATTGGCAAATTACAGATATCTGAACAAACACATTTACATTACTATTGGAAAAATAAAATAATTAGTATATACACATATTTTTCTTTTTTCTTTTATTAAATGCAAAATGATTAAAAATGTAAATTATAGGGCCTAGAGGCAATGTCCTTCAGTACTGGAAACAATGGAGGTTATAGCAAAGATACGCAATATAATTAATTGTTCAATAAGAAGAGTTATTTTTTTCAGACTTGCATTCATATCTAATGAAATTATACACAACTGGATAGACCACAACTCAGAAAACATCATAAACCCTAAGCCAACTTTACAAGAACTAAAGGTATTTCTTTAAGGCAGACAAACTCTACAAAGAGAACAATGGCACAAAAATCCATCACAGTAATGTCTCTCAATGTCAATGTTCTAACCATACCAATCAAAATATATGGAGTGGCAGGATCAACTAGAAAATAAAATATAACATTCAACTGCCTTCAAGGAACACATATGAATAGACAGAATAAACATATTCAAAGTCAAAGGATGAAAGATAATTCTTCAAGGAAACAAATTTTTCAAAAAACTCAAGGTGACCATACTAGTATCAGATGACATAGATTTCATACCTAAAAAAGTTTAGAAGAGAAAGCAGAGATTTCTTTTTAATGATTAAAGGATAAGTCTACTAGGAAGACATCATACTATGTATGATTCATACATTTAATGAGGTACATAATGAGTAACAAGCAAAATACTTAAAACAACTGATGATAATTTGATGGAAAATATTGAAAACAGCATAATATTATTTGGAGAAATCAACATAGCCCTGTCATATCTTTAATTGAACAACTAACTAAAAATAAAGAGGAAATACTTTTATTGAAGGAAGAAATGAGAGGTATTGAATGATTGTGTATGTGACTTTGATTCCAGAAAGCTGAATACCCATTATCTTTTTTTTGTGTGTGGTTTTTGGGTCACACCCGGCAGTACTCAGGGTTACTCCTGGCTCCATGCTCAGAAATTGCTCCTGGCAGGCACCGGGGACCATATGGGGCACCGGGATTCGAACCAATGATCTTTCGCATGAAAGGCAAACGCCTTACCTCCATGCTATCTACCGGGCCCCTGAATACCCATTCTCAAAATTACATAAACAATATCCAAGATATACCACATTCTTTGCCATAAAACATACTTCCATAAGTTCAAGAAGATAAAATTTGTATCAACTATATTATCAAACTAAGATGAACTAAAATATAAATTAATCACATAAAAAGAAGAAATAATTTGAAGACATTAAAATTGAACATCTCACTATTGAAAAATGAGTGGGTCAGAGAAGAAATCAAAAAGACAATCAAAGTATTCCTTGAAAGAAATAAAAATGAGGACTTGTGATGCAAAATCTTGTGGGTTACAACAAAAACAGCTTAAGAGGAAAATTAAAAATTTTGCCAGCTTTAATCAGTAAATAGAATGATTCCACATAAATAACTAAACCGCTTAAAAAATAAAAAAATGACAAAAGAAAGAAATCCAAAGCAGATAGAAAAAAATAACAATGAATCTTAGATCAGAAATCAATGACTAGGATTCCAAAAATAATTGAGAAGATTAATATGTCTAAGACCTGATTCTTTGAAAAGAAAAAAAAACAAATAAAAATAAGCAAACTGGTAAATAATTGCCAAATATATTCTACTACTAGACATCTATGCACATATTGAGGAATCAGCAAAATATGTAAAACTGCTATTTATTTGATCAAAAATATTAATTTCATGGAAAATATAAAAAGTAGAAAAATAGTAGTTAGAAAATTCAGTATCACTGTTACTTCTCAGCTAACCAACTAGTTTAAAATTAAGCAAGAAAATATTACCATTGAGGGAAGAAGTGGAAAGAAGTAAAGAAGAACAGAATTGCAGGAAGAAAAAGACAAAAAGAAAGACAGAAAAACTAGAAATAAAAAAGAAAAAGTAAGAAGAAAAGACTAGAAAGGAAAAAGGAAAATAAATTTAAAAAAGAAGAAAAATGTCTAGAAAGGAAGACAAATAGAGAAAGTCAGAAAGGCAGAATTACAAGAAAGAAAGAAAAAAGAAAGAAGAAAAGAATAAAAACAGAAAGAGAAAGGAGTGGAGGGAGAAAGGGAAGGAGGAAGAAGGAAGGAAGAAGGAAATAAATACATAAATATACAAATACATAAATAAATGACTACTAATAAATCAGAAATAAAAGGGAGGACATTATAATAGAAATCAATGAATCTTTAGAAACTGCTTTGAAAAATATATATGCACAGAATTATGTTGCATAAAAGAAATAGATAAATCCTTGGTTTCCTATAACATTCCATGTGAATCAAGAAAATTTGGAATACCTGAAGAGTGATGGCTATTAAATAAATCAAAATGAAATAAGTCTCTTGCCAAAGCAAATTCCAGGTCCAAATTTACTAGTGAGTTATTAAAACTATTCCAAAAGAATTACTGTCTATTTATATCAGTCTGTTAGAAAATTGAGAAAACAAAAACAATCCTGAACAATTTCTCTGAAGCTAACATTATCCTGATGCTGAATGCAGACATAGACTCAATAAACTGAGAGTTATAAATTGATATCTCTGATAAACAGGGATGTAAAAGATCTCAACAAAATAATATCAAACTGGATACAGCAAATCATCAAAAACACCATACATCATGAGCAAGTGGGATTCAGCCCAGTAATGCAACGTGTTTTAACATATATAAGTCAATCAATGTAATACAACATCCATTGTCAGATTATAGTGTTCTATCTCAGGTTTAAAGAAAGTAAAACTTACTTGAAGACTTCATTGCTGTATCATGTAGTCTAATGCCTTTATTTCACTGATAAATTGAATTCATAAAATAATATAAAGTTGCTCTAGTTTATGATAAAAATGAGTTGAAATAATAATCTGGGCTACTAGAATTATTGGTTGTATATATATTTTTTCTAAAAAAAGTTTTGTAGTTTAACACACAAAAGATCTAGAGACATTATGTGGTCAAATTCCATGTTTCCAGGATTATTATTAAGTGAATCAGGATATTTTCATTACCTTGCTGAGTCCATTTAAACTCATATGGTCAAAAGAAACAATAATTTTAATGGCATTACTAATAGACAAATGAAAAATTAAAAATTTGATATAATCTTCTGTTGTTTGTTTTTGTTTTGGGGTCACAATAGAAGTACTCAAGGGTTACTCCTGGCTCCGCACTCAGAAACCGTTCCTGGCAGGCACAGCAGTCCATATAGGTTGCTTGGATTCGAACCCTTTTGTCCTGGATCGGCTGCGTGCAAAACAATCCTGTGCTATCTCTTCGGCCCTCCCAGATTAAATATATGTAAATAAGACATAACTACAATAATTTAAGCAGTTTTCTTTTTGAAATAAAATCCTATATCATTTATGTTGCTGTAAAATGGATTTAGTAATAAGAATAAGCACATTTGGGGGCTGGGCGGTGGCACTGGAGGTAAGGTGCCTGCGCTAACCTAGGACGGACCGCTGTTCGATCCCCTGGTTCCCCATAGGGTCCCCCGTGCCTGCCAGGAGCGACTTCTGAGCGAATAGCCAGGAGTAACCCCTGAGCGTCAATGGGTGTGGCCCAAAAAAAAACCAAAAAAAAAGAATAAGCACATTTATTAATTTTTTATATATTTTACAGTCTCAATTATGAATTAGAACTTATATTTAAGATCAGTTTATATTATTTTCACATTAAATTATTCAACTACTTTTGAAAAGAATTACTTTTAGAATAGTTCTCATTCCTTTCTTAGACTGTCTCTTAAAATGTACACATTATCTAATGATTTTTGAGGTGGAAGCATTGGTTTACTTTCAGATATATGCTCAGAGAATAATCCCAGAAATATTCAGAGAAGCATATTTAGTGTAAGGCAAAAGCATAAACTCATTTGCTATATTTCTAATATTCTATGAATCATTTTAATGATATAATTTTATAATATGCATTATAAAATATAGTACTGAATTATAGAACTTGGGTTAATTACATAGTTTAATATTGTTTTATAAAAATTATTGAAAGGACATTTAGGTGTTTTGAAGTGGACTGTTCTATTTATAATAAATGTAATTATAAAATAATCTTATCTTTTTTAATATAGTAAATTATAAAAACATTTAATGTGATCAAATACTATAATGCTTTTATAATTTATAAAATACTATATGAAAAAATTCTTCTCCATATCTCCATTTAACCAAGCCAAAGTACTTAAAAGTTTGTCTTCTATGTTTGGTAGTATTCTTTAATATATTCCTAGTACTTTTAGTAACCCACATATTTAAGAATATAAAAGTTCAAAAATCTGAGTATATACTTAAAAAATTTCAATTTTAAACGTTCTTTGCAATTACTGAATATATCACTTCTTTGTCATTGCTTTCATAGATAATTTGTTATTTTTGTCTGAAACGTCTACTTTGAAGTGCAATACCTTAGCTTAATTATACTGTCTTATTAAGGAAACTTTCTCTGATTAGAACTAAGAATCATTTTTTATCTGACATATGTATGATTTTGAATTATAGTGTAATTATTTACTTATCAGTCTACAAAACTATTAAATATTTGGATATGTGACTATGCTTATTATTTTATATTATCATTTAGAGGAATAAAAATGCTCATTATATACCAAATAAATATAAATTGAATAAATGAACTAGACAAATGATATTCCTTTCGGCTAAAAAGTAGTCTCAAACATTTGTTTAAATTTCTATTATACATTCCTTTTGCTGCTGTGATTATCTGAGGTGACATTTTAATGTCTAGAAATTAAATATCTTTATCTTTGTGATATTTTCTATTCTAATTTAAAACATATATATTCATTTTATATAAATGGCAATTCCAATATGTTGATTTAAAGTATATTATTATCATAGACCTATGATAAAAAGCATTGATTATAAAACTAAAATAATTGGAATTCAAATGAAGTAAAAAAGTAATAATTTTTAATCAACATAAGCAATTTGCTTTTATCTCTCTACAATCACTATTAATATTCACATCCCATTGAAGCTACATGTAGCAACCGAATGCTTTATTGAAACATAGAAAAGACTTGTTATTATTTTCTGAATATATCTTCTCATTATATTAGACACTAATCTTTGTTATCCCTTAAATTTTTTTTCTATTTGTCATTAAATATCAGGTCAGAAATAACACTTTTCAAGGAAAGAGTGGTCAGCAATACCGAAATATTCAGAATATAAGCAAATAAAAACAGCTATCTAAAGTAAATCAAGTGTTGGCTATTTTTTTGTAAATGGTTTTCAATTTGAATTTTAAGAAGGATTATTCAATAATTTTGGGGAGTTATCCTTTCATCTAAATGTCAGATAATAAAAGCTAAATTTTAGATTATTCTACTGCCTCACAATGAACAACTATAAAAATGTCATGAGTGAAGATGTCATTAAAACTTAGTTTTAATGCTAATGTTCTACTCACATAGGGAATGCCTTCTCTTTTCTCCTCTACTTTCCAATAAACTTTTCTGCCTTCTAAAAATAAAAAAGTGTAATTACATCTTAAGTATCAGTGTAGAGGTCATTAATAAATGAAAAACATTTATTATTTTATTAAATATACAATATTAATATACAAAACACAAATAAGACTATGGGAATCGTCTCCAAATTGTAAGATACCAATATATTTTTAAAAATGTGGTACTTTGTTCTTTTAGTTGAAAGTTCTATCAGATAGGTTTATGTTGATAATAACTTTTCACTGCATCTTGTGGGAAATAGTAACATGGGAAAAATAAAATATAAGCTATATTTATCATGTTTATTAGCCTAGTATAAAAGGTTTTCTTCATAACTGGAAAATTTCATAATAGTGTTAATATAAGTAATATATTTTACACTGAGAAAACAAAGCTTTTTTAAAAGTTTGAAATAGAAAACTAATTTGGCTAGATTGTTTTTGAAGAAGATATGGACTAACATATTTGACAATTATTAAACAAATTAAAATATCAACATATTTATTAATGAATGAGGTGATAGTCATAGTTAGGTCATTTAACCTATTTCTTGATAAATCTGTAGAAACAGATGCTTTTTCTTTTCAAATGCCATTTGAAAGAGTACCATTTATTTTTCAAAACTTCTATTGCAATGGTAAGGAAAATATTTAAAAGGATAACAAGGTGGCTACATAATTATAGAGCAAAATGTTAAAATTTTACATTACCATGGAAACAGTACTAGAGTACATGTTTTCTATTAGATACTAATTTTTCCAAATTAATATTTTTGATTATATTATATCACGCTGTATGACATTACCACTTTACCCATTACAAATGTGAGTGACTGAAAAATAGAAATGTAATTTATTAGCAAGAAGAAAAAAGTGGTGGAGATAGTAGGAAAAAAGCAGTAGTTTGGTGTATTTGTAATGTGAAATTAATTTAGAGTACAAAAATTTTGAACTATAGTTAATACCAAAAATGCAACTGAGGTTTTATTTTATTTGAAAAATATATGCTATTTCTAAACTTGTTATTTTAACAAATATGTTGGATAGAGTGCACTCCTTTAGGGATCCTATGGATTATGTAATCATAACTATAAATAATATTGCTCCCAAACACACACAGACAAATGGTGCTATCAAACACAAAGAGACAAATGGTGCCCAGAGTAACATATCAGTAGAAAAGTGCTATATTTAAGGCCTGAGTCCACAATTTAAAACCTTAATACCAACCCACAAATCAACTGAGATGCACAATACTGTCTTCTGCAATCTCTCATGCCACAAGTATAAAATTTCCTGAGAGCATATAATCCAATAGTGTGCAAGTAACACACAAAATGTATGCAACACTATCATTGTAAAGAGAGAAATCAAGGGTAGAAATCGGTGGAAATGGAGGCCTAAATTTAAATACTTACCCAAACAAGTTAGGAATTAACGAGAATCATAATGACCCTTTTCTATAGAACTATAGAAAACATGTCCCAATTTTTTATATTTTCTTTAATCTGTAGTAAACTTTCATCTAAATTGTCCTACTGATCTTAACTATTAACATGACATGTATAGTGTCTCCAAAAATAATATTTAAATACTATGTACCAAAGATATTTTCATATTTTCCTTATATTCTTTATTTTAGAATGTAGATAATGAATGCAATCATTATTAAAGGATACCATTTTTTGTCTTTTGTTCTAAATAGAAGCAAAAAATACTTTACACGTAATATAAAAACTGTAAAATACAAACCAAAAGCTTGCTCTTAGTCTGAGTTTTACCAATAGTAAAAGACAATAAAATCTGTGTTTTACTTGCTTTTATAACATTGTCAATTTTAAACTTGAAAATGCCATAAAACTCATCATTTAATATTTTTCTCTCACTATGATAAATTTTATTTTAAATTTTTGATATATCTTCACACTTACACTGAACTTCTAGTAATCCAATTTCAACGTATTTCCATGTTAATAGCCTACAGCAGTATTCTCTAAATTAAATTAATTCAAAGTGTTCAACTTTAATTTATGATGATCAATGTTTGCTACAAACCCAGCTTGAGGATCCAAACACAGGTCTCTGGGAAACTTCAGCCTTTTGCTGACGAGTATAGTAGGATACAAGCCATTGAGTTTGGATACTTCAATAATTCTTTTTTCTGTGTCAGACCAATAGAGGTTTTTTCCAATCCAATCTACAGCAAGTGCATTGGGAACAGCTGTGTTATGTACTACCTAAACAAAAAAAATATGTATTTTAATGTAGCAGGGCAAATACATAGAATTAAATTGAGCAATTGTCTTTTCATTTTAACAGAAATAATGTCCTATTTAGACATCAATTACCGTATTTTCCAGCGTATAGGACGACTTTTGAAACAAAAAAAGTCAACTGGAAATCGGGGGTCGTCTTATATGCCGAGTATATCCCGAAAAATATTTCAATATACCGCTAAACGAAAATTGTCTGAATATTGCCACAAAACGAGTTTTCCAACTCGATCCTCCACGAATCACTGCAAGGCTGCTGGACCGCCTCTCTAATTCAGCCAATCCAAGCAGGCTTTTGATGCATGCAAATTAGACAATGTCCTGGACCCGAATCTCCACTGTCAAAAGCCTGCTCAAATTGGCCAGTCAGAGAGGAAGTCTATTACAATCTACCCTTTGAACCTTTGCTTGTTATGATTGGCTCACTGTGGTATATACAGTTGCAGTACAGGAACCTTCTGTCTGATACAGCGATAGGCCTAAACCTATGTTTTAACTGCAAAATTAGGGGGTCGTCTTATAGGCCCAGTCATTTTATCACTGGAAAATATGGTATGTAATCTAGTTAATAATAAAACATAGAGCTGGGACCCGGGAGATAGCATGAAGGTAAGGCGTTTGCCTTTCATGCAAAAGATCATCGGTTCGAATCCCGGTGCCCCATATGGTTCCCCGTGCCTGCCAGGAGCAATTTCTGAGCATGGAGCCAGGAGTAACCCCTGAGCACTGCCGGGTGTGACCCAAAAACCGAAAAAAAAAAAAAAACCGAAAACATAGAGCTATCTGCTCCAATATAATTACTTGTTTATAATAAGTGATTAATCATTATGCAAAAGTTTATACACAAATTGCTTAAACTATAAACTTACAGAATTAATACATGCATTTTCTAGTAATAATATGTAATCATAATAAAGATATAAAATTATAGCATTATAATTTCAGCATTTTTATTATATAAATTCACAGTCCTGAATTTTAAGGTATCATTTCTTCTTTCTCACAATTACTAAATTTAGAAAATTAGTGTAGCCCCCAAGCAAAAAGAAAGAACAACCAAACACAATTTTAGGAAACTGGCATAATGATATATGGACAATGCTAATTTTTGCTCTTATAATAATTTTTCCATGAAGCTCCATGTACTTCACTTCTAACCCATCTCTGGTCCATTAATTCTTTAAAAGGAATAATTGCAGTGTAGTGATGAGAGTAAGATAAAAAATTCTTTGAAAATTTAAAATATCTTTAAATGTAAAGATTTTTACATAGGTTGTAAGACTTTGCAATAAATTTCGAGTTATCTAAATTTTAAATGTTATATAAATTTGTAGTATTAACCTATAAAATGCAATTTAACAGATTTTTAGTATTATGTTATAAAATATAATTAAATCTAATGATTTGTTCTTTCAACCAACATGAATATGAATACAAAAACAATATTATTATAAATCCCCTAATGCCAATTTATAAACTTTTGCTTTGTATATGTAAGTACGTATTAAAACTTATTGAATATTTTAAGTTTCCAACAAAAACTTGTGAATGTTTTTTGATGTATATCCAAAGATAGAAAACTACAAAAAAGTTGAAAGTAACTAGAGTTCTTTCTATTTTCAATAACATTTAAATATACTTAATTTTACTATGTAGAGTACAATTAATTTAATTTTAATACTACTAATATAGAATAGTTCCTAGTAACATGTCTGAAAGTTACTTGTGGTGGTTATAGTAAAATGCAACTATACTTTATAAATTCATATAAATACAGTTCTTATATAATCAGTAGATTAGTTGCAATAGTGCTATAATTATATTAACTCAGTTTTCAAATCATTTTCTTAGACAAAATAGCTTTTCCTTTTGTATAAATCAACATAATTGAATCTCAGGTACTAGTAAGTTAAGCTAAAAGCACAATTACACTTACATGGGCTATAAATAAGGTTCCAGATTTTATTTCTATTATATTTTTATCTATTTTAAGTAGTGTAAGTAAATAAAAACTTCATAAAATACCAATTAACATATATTATCAACTGCAAAATTAAAATCAGCTTTAAAACATCCTATTAGTGTCATTATAAGTATCCAATGCTATATTGTATATTATCGACCATGCTAATGAAATAAAATTAGTCACATACTTAAAATATAAAGTTACCTTAATATCACTTCCATTTAAACACATTCTATTAATGCGGCTGCCATTGGGTCTGCTAGAGTCAATCCAATAAATAAATTCTTCTCTGTAATCAAAATCTATAGCAACAATATTATTTAATCCCTAAAAATAAAGGAAAATAACATTTATTAGAAATATTTTCCAATGATTTATTAACTTACAAGTTTCCATTCTTTACTTGAATCTAAATGCTAACATTCTATATAAAGAAGTCACTTGTGACCAGTTCTTTTTAAAGGAAGCATATACTGACTTGCATTTTCTTACACCATGTAATTAAATTTTGTATAGTTCTGTTATAGCATATATTTTTATTGAGATTTGAAATAGTAATAAATAGTAGTTTAAGTAAATAATTATATTATGGTGGGACTAACTCAAACAAGAGACTCTTGCCTCAGATAAATAATAAATATGACTAAGTAATTGTAAGTATTACCGAAATCTGTAAAGGTATCAGAGAGGAGCTCAAAAATAAATTCAAGATCCTTGAACATTTTAAGATGAACCCACAAAAGGTTTGATAAAAATAAAATAAAATAAAATAAATTGTGTTTATACAAAGCTTTCCCCTTAACGTTTTGTTCTATCCATCTCCCCACTCGCTCTTTCTGCCTTTTCAACTGACCACTTTGTCAATTAAGTGCCATCTTATAATTTAAGATTCATACATGAGTAATCGCTGAAGGATGTAAGCCACAAGCTACAATCAATGGAATAAACTTGGAAGTGATGCTAGCAGGGACTCGAAAGTCTCTGAGGCTGCATCATAACCCACAATCACAGTCATTCCAAGTGCTCAACCTCATTGCTTCACAGCTAATATCTGCTGGTGTCTTCACAGAGTGTGGGCAGGCAGCCTTCACCAAAGCCAACTGCCAGTAAGCCACACCCACAGTCCACAGTCACCATAAAGTAAACTCATCAACCCAGGTCTTGAGATTTGGAGTTCCTCCAGATTCCTCAATGCTGACACTCTGGTAGAATCACACAAATTAAATGGGAAAGTGGTAGAGAAGCCATCTAAGCTTAATTTAAAAATGATTCAGAATGCTCAACTAACAACAAACAGCTTTACTAACCATCACAGAATGACTTCATTGGCCACAATATGAGATAAAATAAATAATTTTCCTGAAGTACTTATTTTTTTTAATACCATTAGCCATTTATTTTTAACAGCATATAAAATTATTTCATGCCTTCTAAGGGGACAGGGTTTGATGTTTGTAGGAACCTAAGGACAATGGTGAGACTGGTGTTGGGACATTGAATGTCAGAAATTATTATTATAAAACAATATGTAAATCCTGGCATTTTAATGGATACAGATAAAAATGCCTTCAAAATAATTTAAGAAGCATAAATTCAGGAGAATATTTCACCAAAAACTAATTTTGTCCTCCATGTCTTTTTTTAATCTAGTGTAGTGGGAATATGTTGAAATTCCTCTCATTAGACTGATGGCTACTGAATTTTAAAAGATAACAAAACTGGACACAACTTTTGATAAATTTATGAAAAATGTAGTTGTTTAGGATAAAATTTCTGCTTCATAAGTAGCTTAAATATTATAAATTAGCTATAGAAATCTTTCTAACCAGTTTTTCACATAGTGTGTAATATTGGGGTCTCTAATGATGAGGACTTGAGGAGCCAGTAGTATCAGTAGATTTAATTGTGATTTGTTCTTTTCAAATCATGGGCAATTCTAAAAACAGTTTTATAGTTCATATTAATTGCTTACATATTACTTATCTTACAGTTGTAAAGAGAATCTGAAATTCTCTTTAGGATCAGTTAGAGGATATTTTTCTTCAGATAAATATTACTGTCTCTAAATAGTGATATTTTGTGTAGAGTTGTTACTGTTAAATTTGCTTTAATTTGAGAGAGAGGGTAAAAATATGTAGCAATTTCCGGGCCATAAATTTTTCACATTAATTCTCAAAATTCAATTTGGTAATAATATTAATATCGCCAGATTTATATAACTTACTTTGTATTTTAGTTGCTCTAGTAAAAAAGGACACAGGACTATCCCTAGAAGTCTTTCAGTTCTTGGCAATAAGCAAATGTGAGGAATAAAAGATCCCTCATACAAAATGTGCCATGGAGAATTACAGTGTTTTTTAAATTTCTTAGAAATAAGTCCTACATTATTAAAACTATACTTCAAATTAAGTTTTTTACTATTTAACAGAAGTAATCACTTCTGAGTTACAAATTTAATTTGACTAGTTCAAACCTACACTATTATATATTTCTAGTTAAAAGCATGAGTTACATGCATACATACTCACACTATATTTGACAAATGCATACTGTGACAGATGAATAAATGCAAGTATATCTTTTAGTACTAAGATTACTAAAGAATAATAATAACTATTACTTGAATAAGACTTCAGAAGTCTGATTTAGTATCCATTTGTATGTAAAAATGGAGGATCCCCTAATTTCACTTAAGAATAATCCATAAAGTTGTCTATATAAAATAATGTCCACATACAAAACTTGAATATTTCAAATTCTATTAAGTGATAAATTCATCCCAAAAGTATGCTGCAATTTTCTTTTCATTGAAGTGTGTTTTTTTTTCTATAAGAGAAATAATGGAAAGGAATTATAGTTCTGTGATATCTGACAACACAGATTAGAAATTAGAAATTAAATGGGAAAAAGTAGAGAAAAAGTTTTCTCTAACTTTAGTACAGATTGACCTACAAGCTTCAATTATTGTAGAAATATACTATTCCTTTCTAAAATAATCTATTTAAATAAAGAAAATTCAATTTCAAGTTTAGGAAGTCAACTATAATAGGATAATTTTCTAAAAGCAGAACACTGGAATTCTGGATGCTGACATATCTATATTGTTAGATGGTCATTTCGTTATACTTTTACATTGATTCCCCACAGGAAAACAGTGCAATGTCTCTTTATAGAACCATATGCAAGGAACATTAAAATAGTCCGGGACATGGTTGAAAAAAATGTCTGAAAACTAGAGTCATCCTAGTGGTTTCAGAGCTGAAAATTGGTTTCATCAAAATCCTATTTGCTTCTTTCATTTTTGTAGTTGAAGATTTGCACCCTTTGGTTCAAGATGATTAATTTAAGAAATTGTATTTGTTACTCTGTACAATTTGACTGGAATGAAGGGCTCTGTTAAAATTGAACAGTATAGCTTACTGGAAAGAAACATGATTAATTTTTATTTCTACTATCCAGATCATTAGCATACATATTCTATATAAAGCAGGTGAGTTAGTTATAGCAGTACTAGATAAAACTAAGTTTTAGAATATGTAGAATATGTAATTTAGCAGCCATAATTTTATGAATAAAGCTACTTAAGATTATTATTGACTATATAACAAAGATATTAATGTAAACATTCCAATTTTCATATAAACTACCTTCAATAATTCAGGAAAGGACTTCTTTTTACCTTTTTTTTAACTTATTTTAACTCTGACAAAATGTGAAGAGATATTAAATGTTTGTATTGTTTCATTATTCATATTTAGTCAAAATCTTGGAAAAAAAGATTTACACTGCCTAGAACTTCTTGACATATTGATTTTATGATGAAGTAGTAGCTAAAAACATAGTATCAGCACTGCATCAAATTTAGCAGAAGAAAACCTTATTGTGAATGTGTGAAGATGTAAAACAAAATTAAACTAAAATTTGTTTTCTGGGAGAATCAGTATATTCCAAGGAACCTACATACAAAATAATCTAGAGTTGACTACAATAAAGTTAATTTCTTTTGCATCTTTATTTTTATTTAGAAGTTCTTATAATAATAAATGAACACCAAAACCATAAGTGTTCAGAGTCAACCTGTATTCATTATGATCCATGAGTATTTCATTTAGAAAAGTATATAAACGCATACCCATTTAGACATTAGCGATTGGTAATAGTTTAAAGTGATATTACTAGACAAATGAGTTATCTGAACATATACTTTAGAGTGGTTTGATTATATAATAACCTTAAATGATGCATAGAGGGAAAGATCATTTTGCTCCATTAGGAACACCTCTAATAACATATTAGGCATAAAAGAAAACAAAAGAGATGCCAGCAAAAATTTTGTCTTGAGCCACAGGGTTGGAAAATGAAGCAAGAAACTGTCACTGAATCTGTTACAGTTCTTTTAAGAACACAGTAAATGTTGCTGTTATCTTTGATAAAATTGTGGTTCAGTTGAGCTTTAAATGGTGTTTTCAAAGCAGAACTTTCAAGAGAGATCAATCATAAATATAGGAATGCTAAAGCAAAACAAAAATGAAAATAAAACCAAATCTTTAAAGAGAAAATAAATGTATCATTTTTCCAGAGACTATGATAAGAAAACCAATGTCTGGCATATATAATTTGGAAGAAATAAAAACTTGTGGTGGTAAATAAATTGAAAATATAATATTCAAAAATTATGCCTGATATGATTTTAAAATTATACTGTGTATAAAATAATTGCATTAAATATGTGTAAAAATAGGAAGTACATCTTTTTACAATTTTAAAACTGTGACTACTTAAATTTAATTCCTAAATATTTTCATTTATTTTTATTATATTAATGATCTATCTTACTGTTGCATTATAAATTGGCATTTTTGTAAACAATAGCAAACTATTTTATATTTTACTCTATAATATAAGAAGGCAGAAGTAAAGAAGTAGTATGATGTACTGGCTGCTGATGGTAAACGTATAACTCAATGCAAGTATCTAAACTTCTGTGTAAATGATATATATGCATGTGGTTTGAAAGCACAAAGACATTTGAATAACTACTGATAAGGGTGGTGCTTAGACTTTATGTCAGAGGGCCATCTGCTAGACAATTTGGGATTGTGGCCTTTCTGAGATGTTAAACCAGAATCATGAAACTTTTGTATATTCTTTAAGTAGTTGAAATTTGACTTTTTATGTGATATGCTTTTCAGTGTAGCCAAGAGGAAAACTGAAGAAATCAATTTCATTATGAGAGAATTTTATTATTGAGGAATTCGTGAATAGATTGTGCATATAAACCTAGAGGAAGTAAGTATTTATTTCAGTGTTGAAATCACTACATGGCTTTCTTTTAGTCTAATGATAATAAGAACATATTAGAAGAGCAAGAAATCAACTTGTTCCTTAATGCAGTTTTTCTTAAATTTCCTTTCACACAGGTCATTAATAGATTGCATAAGACAAAAATAAATTGGTAAGAATAGATATAGATTAATCTTTACAAAAGTTTTTCTTTCTGACAACAAAATATATATGATTTCTATAGTACACTTAGTAAGTTTTATGGGTTTTTTATTTTATTTAATGCTATTGTCTCTGTAGATAGGAAAAGAAAAAAATGACACGAGTGATTAAAAGTTTTATATCTAGTCTTAAAATGAGAAGCATATGATTTATTTTAGAAATCATATGTATGTATATTTGTACATATATAAATACATATATGTCTTCTAAATAAAATGTAAACATCAAAACTGGTAAAAGATATTCTAATAAAGTAGATGAAAATGAGTGATAAAATCAAACTGAATACCTATTCCTAAAAGCTTTATAGTTATAAAAATATTATAATTATATTTTGTTCTCTCTTTAATTCAAAATGTAGTGGGCTAGGAGTTTTGTGATATACATATTTTGGTTCTCTGAACATAAACTTTTAAGTAAATATTTGTATTTAAAAAATATTAAGTGCAATGAAAGCAACTTGTGCAATGGGTAAACTTTTCTAAAAAGAGAAAAAATATATACTTTTGTTAATATCACAATTATTAATATCACATATGTTTTGGACTGATTATATTCTACGTCATTTACAATGTTTGGAAGAGAGTTGTTACAAGTTGGACATCGAATTGGATAAACTAAAACAAAACAATTAGTTTTAAAAAATTGAACAAAGTAAAATAGTATTAAAGTAAAAATAACTGAGACAAAATTAAGTCATCTACTTAAATGCATGTATACAAGAATAAATGATTTATAAAATATAATTGTGAGATATCTCAATTGCTCTTACACATAATTGATTCAGCCAATTTGAATATTATGAAACAGTGCTATAAAACTCATACCTGCTTTAAAAGTGTATAATTGGAGCCATCAGTGCTGATTTTCCTTATTTCATAATGATCAGCAAGAATAAGAAAAGGTTCTTCATCTAAATACCAAGACAAAAATATATTTAATTTTAATATTTATGGACTTTATAAATATTCCGCTTTATTTCAGTTTAGTTCCTATTGAAATTCAATTTTATATTACCCACATTTTTCATCCATAATAGACTCATGGATTGAAATAACAAATATCATGCCAATTATCTCAGTAAAGAAAAATAAAGCAAATAACAAGATAAATTGAAGAATTGAGGTTATACAAAAGACATTACTAGCTTGCTTTCACTTTTTTAAACATGTTTTTTTTTCTGGTGCATTTATATTAGTATAAATTTTTCTCACTATAATATGATTTTAATTTTGTTTTAGTTTGGAGGCCATACCTGTCTCTGCTTAGGTCTTATCTTGGCCCTGTGCTCAGGGATCATTCCTGGTGTTACAGAATTTAAAGCCTAATGGCCACATACAATACAGGCACCTTATCCCTTGTACTATCACTCAGATCTGCAAATCATTTTTATCAAGTTAATATCACATTTTCTATATTTTGGTTGATATATTATTTTCTTTATTCTTTAATGGCAGAACAAGAATGCACAGGATATGATATTATGTTATAAAATACTCTACCATAAAGATTAAAAATAAGTGCATATGCATTTAAATGATTAACTTGTCAATAAGGAAAGCATTATTACATAATTTTAACGTTTCTTTTGGGTTTAAAAACATATCTCTAAACAGTTGACTTTTGAGATAAAAGGCTGCCATACTTATCAACATAGTTTAAATATAGAAATGAAAACCTAGCATACTATGTTCCACCTCAGTACTTAGGGAGTCCTGTTCTTTACATCTTATACTTAAAACGAAAAGCCACAAACATTCCATCGGAGAGTTTAGAGAAATATCTTATTGGCATAGTTGTTATAAAATATTATCTGTGACATGAAAATGAGAAAGTAGGCAAAAACAATTGAGTGTTAATAAAACAAGTGAAAAGATGTGTAGTAAAAAATGACAAAACACAATATCAACCTATAAAATGTAAGAAACAATGTAAGCCATGTATCTGATAAAATCATATATGTGTATGTATAAAGATCTCATGCAATTAAAAAATAAATATAATTTGATTAAAATGGTCATTTTTCCAGTGAGACATCCAAATGACCAATAAACATATATAAAATTATTAAACATTACTATGATCAAGGATTAAATAATCTAAATCACACTAAGTTATTGCTAAGCTTTTACTAATAACACTAAGCTATTACTATTATAAGTTTAACATTAAAAACACACAAGAGGGACCATAGCTGGTAGGGCATTTGCCCTGCACACAGTAGAGCTAAATTTGATCCCAGGCTTCCCATATGACCTCGGGGTCAGTGCAGAGCTAGTAGTAACCCCGGAGTACAACCAGATGTGGGCCAAAAAGAAAAAAATATATCTATATATGTATATATATTTCTACTGTTGGTAGGAATATAAACTGGTAAAAGACTACAAAAATAGTATGTTTCCTCAAACAAAAAAAAAATAAAAGCACCATATTATCCTTCAATCTCTCTCCTGAATATATATTATATATATTCCCATATAAGGGGGGAAAACCAAAAGCTTACTGCAATTTGTAAGTACATTTCTTGGGGGCCAGAGTGTAGTACAGAAGGTAGGACATTTACCTTGCACACAGTTCACCCAGGTTCAATCCTAGAATTTCATAAAATCTCCTGAGCACCAACAGAGTAAATCCTGAAGGTTTACCCAGGAGTATGCCATGAATGGCATGATATGACATGAATGAGATGAATAAAACCAAATCGTGCCCCCCCCAGAACCCCCAAAATATATTGCTTGCATTATTATAAGAGCCAATATAAGGAAACTATCAATAAATTAATAGATAAAATACATATAAATATACATGTTCATATCAAATAATATATCATTATATACTGTAATAGTATCTTGCATTAGGAAAGAAGGAAACACTACCATTTGCGACATGAATTTTATGAAATTATTTTACATCATGTTATACAAAGTCAAATACTTAACAGATTTTTATATAAAATCTGAAAAAAGAGACTTGTAGAAACAAAAGATTGATAGATATAATGGTGTAGAGAATAAAATAAATTCAGAGGTGTTATTTTAAATGTATAAGCTCTCAGACAGAAGACAAATAGCTCTAAGAACCTAATGTGTTCTCTGTGAGATATATGTCAGTAATCTATTATATACTTAAAATACACTAAGAGAATTTAACTTAAATGTTGCCACAATAAAAATATTTTTTGATGATTATGTGATGTAGTAGAATTGTTAGTGACACTGTGGTGGCAATTATATTGTAATATGTGTATCATATTGGTTTTATATCTTGTTTTTAATTTTATATATTTTCCTTTTATAAGGGTCAGTTATAAATCAATCTGGAAAAATGTGTGGCCTCTGAAATAAATAAACAAAAAATATGCTGTAAGAAGACTTTATTTTTCATAAAACGTAATATAATTTTTCATTTAACACTAATGTAAAATGGCCAAACTATCACAATATGAAAATATAATAAATACCACATTTTAAATATAAGCATCTATCTATGCTGTATGTTCTTTTATGAAAAATAATCAAGTGAGAAACTGGTTTTGAGAATTGTTTATTCATTTGTTGTTTGTTTGGGCTCGCATCCAGTGATACTCATGGGTGACTCCTGGCTCTGTGTTAAAACCTTCTTTATGAACTATCTCTTTGACCCAAGGTTTTGATATATTTTCTTCACATTTCCCATGTCACTAAATATGGGACTAAGCAGGCAGTGTGCTGACTAAAGAAAGGTAAGTTGGGAAAGAAAGCAACGAACACCATAAATGCACACATTTATGGGAAATAAAATATATGCTAATAAAAGTAAAAATGGAATAAAATTTTAATTAGCCATTTTATTATATATGTATCATTTAAAGCTAGTTAAAACAAATAAAAAACTAATATTCACAACATTTATTACCTAAAGTTGATGAAAATAGAATACTTTTGAGGGGAGTTGGGCACAAGCAATGGTGTTCAGGGCTTACTACTAGTTCTGTGTTCAAGGATCATTCCTAGTGGTACTTAAGGAATACCTATATGGTGTATCAATCATCAAACCTGTTTGTTTATCTGAAGTTCAAGTGTCTTTCTCATTGACCTATCTCTAAAACCATCAAAGGACATTTTTATTTATTTATTTACTTTTTTCATTTGAATGCCACACCTGGCAGTGCTCAGGGGCTTCTGGCTGTGCACTCAGGAATCTACTCAGGAGACAATATAGGATGCTAAGGATCAAATAGGATCGGCCACATGCTAGAAAGTGCCCTACCCACAGGGCAATTGTTCTGTTCCCTCAAAGTACACTTTAAAATGTTTTTTTTTTACCTACATTTATCCTTGAGAAATTAGTAAGACTATTTTACTTGTAGTACTTTAAATTAAAAAGGTATAATGACAATGTACTGATCACTTAAAACCATTCTTTTTCTTTGTATAATTATTTGTTTCATTTTTTCTTATGATAAAAATTTCTCAATTCACATACTACAATTTTAATGAAGTTTAAATTTGGAAATATGGAAAGTCAAAACAATATTTGAAATGAGAAGAATTTACAAATTAACTCATGCAACTTAGAAAACAATATAAGTTTAATAATTTATAAGAACTGAGGTTGTAATATTTCAAAAGAGCATGTACAGACAGCAAACCAAATCCAGGATAAAAGTGCAGGATAAAAATGTTGTATCCAGTAAGTAGGGAAGACTAAGATATCTAAGAAACAGTAGATAGGAGCATTTTCACTAAGAATAATTATAACATAGGGTATCCACATAGTAACTGAGATTAGTTTAGTGGAAAAATTCAATACAATACCAGAAAGTGATTTGCAGCCATTTGGATTATCAGGATGTATTTCATATCCATCCATACAAAGGCACTTGTAGGTTCCATATGTATTAATGCATTGCTGGCTGCATGGAAAGCCCAAAGAGCATTCATCAATGTCTACACATGTTTTACCATCATCCTTCAGTTGGAATCCAGGCCAGCATTTGCACTGGAGAATGAAAAATGAACATAACAATTAATTTCATTGTCACTCTATTTTTCTATTATATATCTCTTTTGAATGAATCAAGCAAGAAAATCATTTAGAGATAATGGCAGGTCTTTAATAAGATTTACATAGATTTAGTTCAACTTTTAGAAGAAGTCTTCAAAATATATTCATTGAACTTAGATTTGCAAGTTTGCAAAACTTAGCTGATTCTAAGTACATGTGATTGAAAAATTGCAAATGAGAGGCAAACTCTTTTACTTAATTTAATTTTTTGTACTGCAATGTATTGTCTCCTTGGAAATTTCACTATGGCACACAAACCTGGTGTGTGTTTTCTTTTTTTTTTTTTTTTTTGGTTTTTGGGCCACACCCAGTGACGCTCAGGGGTTACTCCTGACTCCTGGCTATGCACTCAGAAGTCGCTCTTGGCAGGCACGGGGGACCATATGGGAACCGGGGGATCGAACCGTGGTCCGTCCTAGGCTAGCGCAGGCAAGGCAGCAGGCACCTTACCTCCTGCGCCACCTCCCGGCTCCCAAACCTGGTGTGTTTAATCTTCTTTAAAGACTACTAACATTTGGCTCACATTTTATTCCATCGAAACACTTGTAAAAGATATAAGGTAAATAATATAAATGAAAAATTATATTATATATTTATCTAAAATAAATAAAAGAAGGTTGAAAGATATAATATCCATTGTTTACTGATGAGAAACAAAAAAGTATGAAGGTATTTCTGCCTAGGTAAAATCACTGAGTTGAGACTATAATTCTTATCAAATAGAAAATTAATACTACTTATTGACTCGGTCATTTGTACAACCAGATATAATGTTGCTATCAAAAAACCTTTATTTAATCCTAATTATATAAAATAATTTTAATTATTAAGTATTTTTTTCAGCATCATGCCTATCTTTTCTACGTCATTCAGATGACACTATATGCTAATTACTGAGCTATCAATTCAGAAATGTTTTTGTCTTTGCATGTCTGTCTATATAATGAAGTGCTATGCTGGCCAAGGACATTTGGGTATATAGTAAATCTCACAAAGTAGAATATTCAAGTTATAAAAAACGAAATGGAGGCGCCCGAGTGATGGCGCAGTGGTAGGGTATTTGCCTTGCACGTTGCTGAGCCAGGACGACCGTGGTTCGACTGCGCTGGCGTCCCAAGCAAGGAGCGATTTCTGAGCACAGAGTCAGGAGTAGCCCCTGAGCGTCACTGGGTGTGCCCCTTCCCCCCCAAAAGAAAAAAAAATGTAATTTGTCAGATAATTATGGTCACATTAACCTTGATTAAAAATATTTATTATAGTTTTTTGGTAAAAGAATTTGTAAAGATTGAGTAGGCTATTAATTTAAGAAGGAAATTTGGGGAGAAGGAGTGGAATGAAAGTAATATGAGTAGAGCATTTGGTTTGCTTGAGAAGATATAGGTTCTGTCCCAGAAACCCACATGGTCACCTCAGCCTCGCCAGGAATGTTCTCAGAGCTCTGAGCCAGTAGTAAATCAAGAACACTTCCATGTGTGGCCAAAAACAAAAACAACAACAACAAAAAAAATAGATAACATTTCCAAGGGTATAAAAAAAAACTCTAAAATGTTAAGATTATTATGCAGCCGTCATGAGAGATGAAGTTATGAAATTTTCCATTACATGAATGGACATGGAAACTTTAATGCTGAATTAAATAAGTCAGAGGGAGAGAGACATAGAATAGTCTCACTCATCTCTGGGTTTTAACAAAAAATGAAGACTTTGTAAAAATGCCCAGAGACAATAGAGATGAGGGCCAGAAACACCGTCTCACGATATGAAGCTCACCACAGAGTGATGATTGTGGTTAGAGAAATAACTACATTAAACACTACCACGACAAGTTAATGAGTGAGAGTAGAAGGCCTGTCTTGAATACAGGCAGAGGGTGGGGGAGGAGTTAAATGGGGGGCATGGTTGCACTAGTGAAGGGGGATGTTCCTTTTATGACTGAAAACCAACTACAATCATGTTTGTAATCATTGTGCTAAAAATAAAGTTATATTCAGAATGGGATTGGAGGTGGAGGGAGGACAACTTGGTGATGGGAATTCCCCTGAATCAATGTTTATTTGTAAATGGAACATTACTGTGAATATCATGTAAACCACTATGAGTAAAATAAAAAAAAAAAATTGGAAAAAAAAACAGAAAAAAAAAAAAGAGGAAGAGTAGACTCTGAAATAAAACAATAAGAATTACTCTTGGAGAAATATAAAAAAATAAATAAAGTTATATTATTAAAAATTAGAGTAATGTTTTTAAAAGCAAGTATTTTAAAGATTTTTTAATCTACTGGGTAACATTGCAGAGAGATATGAAGATTAACTAAATAGAAACAGTAATCCTGCAGTAGAATTTTTTTTCATGTTCATAAAAGATGCTCATTACTTAGAAGTATTACCAACTTCATTGGACTAGGTTTGCAAAATAATTGAATAGCCTTTCTTCAGACCTTACAGTTTGCATCAGAATTAAACGCATCTCAGCAATTTTATTGTTCTAAACCTTCTGAATTATGATCAAGCCCAAATACCAAAGCAAAAGTCACTCGAAAGCAAATATCAAAGCAAAATTCACCCCCCAAAATGTCTCTCATCACATTAGCATGTGATGAATAACTTTCCTTAAAATCTCATCCTATAATTCAGTTAGAAACTCAGGGGAATTGGCATTTGGTCCATAGTGGGAAAAATGTAAAGTATGAAATTGTTAACCTAAAAATGTTTAGAATAATAGCATTTTTCATGTTTATTTTGTCACTTTTTAAAATAATCTCAAAAATTAGAAATTGAGGATGTAAGATATTACTGCAAAGAACTGAAATCTAGAAGTGCGATTTTTATATTGATGTTTCAGATCTATTTGCAACTCCTGAAAATAGTTGAATTCAAGAAATATTTTAAGATAATCATAATCTGTGTAAACTGTTTTGAAATCCTTTCAAATAAAATTATTAAAGTAGTGAAATGTCCCCACTTTAATGAGGTTTTTGAAAAACATTGAATAGCAAAGTTTAGACTATGGAATTACAATAATAAATTGATTCCTTGAATGGAAAAATATTTGTCAAGAAATTAATCATTTGATCACAATTTGAAAAATTTACTGAATATAATATTCATGTGCATAAGCATTAAATTAGAATTTTAAAAGATGGCTTTAATGTTCTTGATGAAATACTTTAAAAGAATGATTTTATAGTTAGTCTATTCACTTCATTTTCACAAAATATTTTGCACCAAATAATTAAGAAGAATACGTGAAAATTCTAATATAAATTGACAATATTGAGAGAGAAAAAATAATCAGTTGTATCTTTAAAGACAAAAGATGCATTTATTAAAAATAAATAGTATTTTCAAGGATAGAGATTTTAAATATATTCAATGTGATATCAATATTCCAATCAAGAATTATTTTATATTTTGGTAATTTATATTAATTGGATTGACCTAACAGCTCATAGACCTGAATGATATCCAGAGATAAGAGCCGATAATTAGGAAATCTAGCCTAGCATATCTGGTTATCACCAGTGCTATATCATCAATTTGAGGGTGGCCTTGCTGTACCAGGGGGACTAGGAACAGGTATACAAGGCATATGCTCTTTCTCAATAATGTCCCCCCAACCTTTATGTTTATTTTTATATAGGACTATGCAGCTACTGAAAAGATATAAAGTTGTACAATCTGATTTTTTTACATTCAGAAAAATGTCTCTGAATGATATTTGATAAATATAATTTTATTTGTAAAGTATAATTTCATTTCTCTCCCAGAAGTACATTCATTTGTGCATGGGATATTACTCTTCCCATCAAAATAAGATTCTTACTTTAGCTTAATGTTACTACTCCCTTTTGAACAGTTAAATGCATTACATTTATTGTCTAAAAAATGTGCAAATTGTTCACAGACTATAAAATAGAAGTTTTGGTTTCATAAGCAATTTTTATTTGAGAATTTGGATTAAAAATGCTTGACATTTTCTGATGATATAATAATAAGTAGGTTAAGGATTCAGTCTCCCCAATACTTAAATAAATATTCATTAGCAAATTATATATACACATTAGCTGTGCAATAAGACAAGCTCTTTATCTACTGCACCATCGTTCCAACCTGTAAATAAAATATTTTTAAATATGGATATATCAACACAATTTGTAAAATCTACTTTGGACCTCTATATAAGATTTTTTATAATTATATGCTAACATTTTGTAGTTGTCTTGTTTCCATATGACATATTTTATTTTTAGTTTGAAACTGGTCTTTATTTGTTTGTTTGTTGTTCATTCATTTATTTTTGCATGTAGAAATTTTGATCTACATCTAGTGGTGATCAAGGAATATTTTTTGTTCTGTGCTCAGGAATAATCTCTTGTAATGCTTAGGACTATATATAGCTTCAGGTATTATAATTAGGGTTGGCAAAAAAGAAGACAAGTGCCTTAATTCCTATAACCTATCCAATCTCATCTGTACATAATTAAGGGATATTAATCACAGCAATGGTCACAAATAGCATTCAGATGCTTACATAAATTTACACATATATGTACACATATATACTTTTAAGTGATTAAATATATTTGTCTAATTGAAACAAAGATCTAACTTCCTTAAGTACTCCTTCAGGAATCAAAAGAAAGTTACAATTATTTTAACAGTATTGATAAACAGTATTGATAAAAAGTATTTTTCATAAAAATTTATAGAAATACCCAATAATATATCATATGGTTTATCGGTAACATGTATTTCTGTTGTAAGTTGTCTCGAAAAATGTATTTAGGAAAAATAATTTTTAAATAAGGAAATTTAAAAGTTATTTAAATTCATGTTTTTATATATAAAAGGTTATAATTTTATGTTGTATCATTATTTTATTATCAAGAATTTTATCATTTTATCAAACATTCAGGATAAGGAAATGTATATATATTTGAAATTATATTTTATATAGCTATATTAATATATATTCTATGTAATACATTTGATGTTATATATACTTTGATTTACATATACCTATTTTCTATGTAAGGCATATAGAATATATATCAACTGTGCAAAATATCAAACAAATTACTGGTAACCAAAAATCAAAATTTTACTCAGTTACCATAATACATGACACATTTCTTAATTTTTCAGGAAATATTTCTATATCAATTATATGCAAGTCTCTAATAATACATTTCTGTTTCAATTGTTTGAACATATTACTGTCAAAATTAATTTTTTGATGAATACTATCTCATTAAGGCCTGTCCTTGATAATTTTTCTTCTTACCTTTCAATTATAACATTGTGTTTGTGAATAGTGAATATATATTTAAGCCTATCACTTTACCGAGTTCTTAATACCACACAGCATAAAATCTAACTCTGTTAGTCAAAATGGTATGATGTCCAAGTATTTTATATAAGAGCAAGAGTTGGTTAAACACACTTATTTTCTAATGACTGGTTCTTACTGACTTTTCCTAACACATAATTTATTTTAAACTAAACATAACTTTATCTTTAGCATTTTATTTGCTCCTATATGCCAAAACAGAGATATTTCCAACTTATGTATTAATCATTTTTAGTGAAATCACCCTTTTCAAGGAAATGTAATAAAAACTATAATACTAGATCATATTTATTTTAGTATACCTGCAATCTCTCCTAAAAATTCATGTTTTTCATTTATTTTCTGTTTATGTGAAAAATATTGAAAACTCCAATGCATGATAAATAAATTATTAGGCCATTCACCTCAAGGATGCATGAGAGGGAGCATAAGATTTGAAATGGAAACTAGAGTTGAATGCATATGTATGGAGCTATTAACATAGCAATATCTCCTTAACAGTTGTCTTAACTTGACTATATTTTCCAGAACGTTCTAATATAATATATTCAACATATTAATTTAATTAGCCAGAATTATTTTGATAATATTTGCGTTATGTTAAGATTATTATTTAAAGTCTTAGTAAACTATTTTTGTTTGTTTGTTTTTTGCATGTGTGTTTTGTGTCATTCACTATGCCCTTGAATAACTACTAATTGCTCTCAGTGATCACCCCTGATTAACACAGGGAGCTATATAATGTATTAGGAATTTAGTGCAGGATCACTGAATGCCTGACCCCTGTAAGAATTCTCAGACCCCATGATGATGTTATTGTTTTACTAATCTAAGCACCGTGGTTACGAAATTGTTTGTGATTGAATTTTCATCAATAAATAAATCCATAAATAAACCACTTTTCACAGGACATAATTTCCACCACCATTGTCACCAGTTTTTATCTGTCTGTGGGGCCAATATTTTACTTCTACATCTCTCCCACCACCACCCTCCCTGCCTCCGGACAGATACTTTACTTCTCTGTAATACACTCTCTTTTCTTTTCCTTTATATTTATTTCTTTTGATACCGTAGTTTGCACTATTGCTAATGAAAGGTTACTTTGGATGCCACTTTATTTCCTTTTAGGAATCAGTTCAAATTCAGAGTGATCATTTCCAACTATCATTGTCATAATGGTTCCTTCTCTACTCAAACTGTACTTACTGCTCTTTGTGGCAAGTTTTGCTACCATTGTGTGAACCTCCTTAAACCCTATCTCTATTGTCTCTGCATATTACTATCCTACTGTCTTTTGTGTTTTATATCCCAGAAATGAGTGAGAGTACTTTATGGCTAATTCTTTCCCTCTGGCTCATTTTACTTGGCATAATAATCTCCAGGTCCACCAATGTATAAGCAAATTTCATGACTTCATTTTTCCTAACAGCTGCATATTCCATTATGTAGTTTACCAACATTTATTTATATTTGTCCACCAATTCACAATACAGACCAGGGCCTGGGTTGAGGTGTATATAGGGTGCATTTATTGTACCTCCTCTTTCTATACAGTCAGTGTAAAGAACACAGCCTCTGGTAAGAATTGGGAGGCACCATCGTTTATTTAGACATTCATCTGTTTTTAGGTACTTGTATTTTTTCCAGATTCTGACTATTGTAAATAGTGCTGCAATGACAATAGAAAAGCAGAGGCCTTTTCTGTGTGGTGTTTTTGGTTTCTAGATTATTTCTCTAAGAGTGATAATGCTGGTTCATAAAAATTTTATTTTTAGTTTTTTTAAGGAATAGCCATTTTGTTTTCCAAAAGGCTAGACCAGTTTAATTTTCCAATGCAGTGAATGAGAGTCCCCTTTTCCTTGAATCTGCACCACCACCCGTTATTCTTATTCTTTGTGATTGTGTGCCAGTCTCTGTGCTGTCATATGATGTTGTTTTGATTTGCAACTCCCTATTGATTAGTGATATTAATATTTATTGCTTGTGTCTTGACTATCTGTATTTCTTCTTTGAGGACTTCTTATTTCTTCTACCCAGTTTTTTCATGCTATGTTCTATCAGTGCTTTGCATATTAGAGATAGTAACCCAGTATCTAATGGGTATTCAGGTGAATATTTTCTCTGATCCTAGGTAGCCTTTGTATCCTACTCATTGCTTCCTTGGAGGTGTAGAAGCTTCTCAGTTTACTGTAGTTCTATTTGTTTATCTCTTTTTCAACTTGCTTGGCCAGTGGTGTTTTATCCTTGAAATGCCTTTAGCTTCAGTGTCATTTAAGTATTGTTTGTTTGTCCAGTTTATTAAATTAAATATTTTTACTTATTATATCAGAGGTTAAGGCAGAATACATCTTACTATTTCTAATGAATACATACCTTATAACTTACTGGAAGATCCTGACAATCTTGAGTACATCCACTAATTTTCTTACTTAGACATTCATTTATATGGCAATTTCTCTCATCTGAACCATCACCACAGTCATCTTTATTATCACAAAGATTTCCCTTGGGAATGCACTTTCCATTTTTGCACATAAAAAATGAACTGTTGCATGACTGTTCTGAAAAAAGTAAGCAAATGGAATATAAAGGACATGTTATTATTTAATAGTATGATGTTGAAATAGATTTGGTGTATCAAAACACATAGTTAGCATGCATTTATACATATTTATATAAACATATATGCATAAAATATTAAACACTAAAAGACAACTATAATTTCATGTATAGCTTTTATTACAAACCAAGGTTTATCATAAATTAATAATCAAAATGAGCTTCTAAAATAAAATTAAATATTATAGCTTCCTGAATATTGTAAACAATGAATTTATGCTATAGATAATTGACATTTATAGATATAGACATGATATAGATCATTGACATTCCCTTTAAGCTACAGGTTTCTGAGGAATCAAATATTTCTACATATTAAGAATATGAACTAAGTAGATGTTCCTAAATTATATCTACTTCTGAAAAATAAAATATTGTCATTTTTAAGTAAAGGCATAAATAAAAAATATTTGTGTGAATAATATTTTAAATATAGCTGTGAAAAATAGTTTAGGTGTACTACTACTTTTAACCTAATGACATAAACATTACTTATTACAGATATGATTAAAGAAAACCTTTTAAATTGTAAACTCCATATGAAAAAAGTTATTGATTTATTTTGAAATATACATTACTATTTTCATTCCATCTTTAGAACCATAAATTGACAAATAAAATGTTTGGTTTTGAATATATTTGGTTTAAAATGTTTGCAATTTATTATTTTAATATAAGCAAAATATTGCACTTTTCTGAGTAAAGTTTAATTTTTAAATTTAAAGTTTTGTGTTTTTTTGAGCCACACCCAGTGATGCTGAGGGGTTACTCATGGTTATGTACTCAGAAATCACTTCTGGCTTGGAGGACCATATGGGACTCCAGGGGATCGTACTGCGAATTGTTCTAGGTTACTGTGACAAAGGAAGATGCCCTAACGCTTGTGCCACTGCTCTGGCCCCTATATTTTAATTTTTAAATACAGATGAATTGCCTTCACATACTATAATAAAAATACATAATAAAGGGAAATATAGTTTTGGAAAAATATTAAGGTGAACTTAATAGATTTGTTGCTTCAGATCCTAATATATTTGACAAAGATCTAATTTTCTAAAGAAAGCCTAAAACATATTTTACTCATATGCTGAGTGATAGTACTAGAACATCACATTCTTAATTATTCACTTTTTTCTTCATAGAACAAAAATTAAAGCCACATTCATGCGATTAGCGATTAACAGAAACTTAGAGAAGTTAATATGTGTTCTTTACCTGCACTTCTGCACTTGGGATTTAAAGGTGCTTCATCAGAACGATCAGGGCAGTCAAAGTCTCCATCACACTGCCATTGATTATTTATAAGACATCGTCCATCAGAACAACTAAATTCTTCTGTATTACAGGGCCGATATTCTACATAAAAGTAAATTATCTTTCATATCATTCATATAATAAATATACATGGAACATTTGTTAATGAAAATATTCATTACATCCTCTAATGAACACTACACCATATATATGAGATACCAGTCTCTCT
>PVKC010002824.1:7600-41601 GCA_004027635.1 Crocidura indochinensis
AGCAGATATTCTCTCTCCTCTCTCTCTCTCTCTCTCTCTCTCTCTCTCTCTCTCTCTCTCTCTCTCTCTCTCTCTCTCTCTTTCTCTCTCTCTCTCTCTCTCTCTCTCTCTCTCTCTCTCTCTCTCTCTCTCTCTCTCTCTCTCTCTCTCTCTCTCTCTCTCTCTCTCTCTCTCTCTCTCTCTCTCTCTCTGTCTCTCTGTCTCTCTCTCTGTCTCTCTCTCTGTCTCTCTGTCTCTCTCTCTGTCTCTCTGTCTCTCTGTCTCTCTCTCTCTCTCTCTCTCTCTCTCCACTGTTGTTTGTAATATTATTACTGAAGGGGCATAATGCATATCCCTGTATCCTGTATCTCCTTTCATCACCCATTCTTGTTCAGAGTAACTGTTTCCAATTATTATTACCATAGTGGTCACTTTTTTTTTATCCTAATTGCACTCCTCCACTATTTGTGCCAAGTTTTCTACCATGAATCAGTCCTCCTGACCCTCATCTTTCTGGTTATTTTATATTATAACCATCCTATGCTTTTTTTCATTTTATATCCCACAAATGACTGTGATAATTCTGTCTATTCCTCTCTCTGATTCACATGTGAGTGAATGCACATGGCAGAGTAAAGCCACAATATAAAGCAAACTGCATCCGATGAATAACTGATCACTCGTGAATAATTTCTCTGCCATTATCCTGCATCATCAGACCTGTCTATCTGAGGAGTTAGAAACTTGGTGCCTAGGGCTGCCTCCCCCAACACGTGGATCTTTATATTTGATATTTTTAATCTAAGCTAACTATTTAAAATAGTTAACAGCATTAATATTTACTTATTTATAATTGAGTTTTAGGCATATTATATTTCAATAATAATCTCACGACCACTGTCAACTCCCTCTACAAGTGTTCTCATACTCTATCGCCTCCTTCCCCTTTCCTTAGGAAGTTTTTTTCTTGAGACCTGAAGCAACCCTCTGAAATGAGGACACAGTTCTCGATCATGCAACTGACAAATCTTTATTGGGAAGCATGCTTCTCTTACACTAGGAGAATAGAGGCTATGTTTAACAGAACAGGGCATGAAGTTATTCTTTGGTTAAACTTCATTTAGGTTATAAAAGCATCTTAAACTAAACAAGTTCAATAGAACAGAAGGTGGAGGCAACTGGTAATGTGTGTCTGGTAAATAAGATAAAGTAGAAAGTAGAAAAACAAGCTTTGGTAGCTGCGGGTTATGTGGGCTTCAGCAGGAATATATTGATGTGGTCTTCCATTCTGTATTTAGAGGACTTTAAAAAAAATAATAATAATTTTATTTTGACCAAAGTGGATTACATATTTTTGACAGTAATATTTTAGATATATATTGACATTGAATGAGGTGAATTCCCACCACCAAAGTTAACCTCCCTCCAACCCCGTTCCCAGCATGCATCCCATATTCCCCTCTTGCTCCTTGGGCTACTAGTATAAGTGGTCCCCTCTGTGTCTAACTTGTTGTAAATTGGGTATAGATTCTGTTGGCGTTGGTTTGGCTATAAATATTAAATTGAGAGAGGAAAGGTAAAAAGAAGAGTACTTTATTTTCCTTCCCGCTATTGCTGTGCCCCACAGCCAAATGTTAAGGCTGTGTTTCCACACCTTCCCTCCCATCAGCATGCCACCTTGCTAGGTATGTAGTCTCTGGCTTCGGTTCTGATATCATGTTTTCAGTGTTGTTGAGCCTGTGCTTGGGTATATAGCACACTATTCCCCCACATTCCCAGGATAACTGATGTTTCAATTCTATTTCCCCATTACTCATCTTCTTCCTTCCTACTTTGATTTCTATATTTAACTATTCTTGTTCCTAAGCTCTTGGAGTCACAAGTGATTTAGACATTTTCCTTTTACTACATTAATTTCCTACTCCAGTTCTGCTCAATTTATTTTAATGTTAAGTCTAATACTAGCAAGTCAAACTGTTAGTTAAAATACTTCAATAATCTGAAAAATATGAAAGCAATCAAATAGCTTCATAATGATTCACTGGTGAGTACAATCTAAATAAATTGTTCTGTACATGGATCATTGCTTTTCTTTTTCCTAGGTTTGGGGTCTATAGCCAGGACTTACTCTTCTTGGCTCTGCACTCTGGGATCACTCAGAGGAACAGATGGGGTGCTAGGAATGTATCTAGGTTAAATGTGCAAAAGGCAAATACCTTACCCACTGTTCTCTCTCCAGCCTCTATGAAATTAGTAGCATAAAAATTATCCAAAGTTTGTAAGGAATGGAGAAGAGCAACAAAATATTTTCAGTTTTATTTGATTCACAGATCATTAATTGTTGCTTTAAAAATACTCAAGGTTTTGAACAAAATAAGAATTAGCAGCGTCCCAGTGCCAGTTATCCAGCTGTATTTGTACAGAAGACAGATTGGGGGTGTGTCAGTAGTACTTAATGTTCTGCTGTTCAACATAATCCTCTTGCCAACATGAAGGACCATCAGATACACATGATATCTCTGTGCTATTTTTAACATAGTTAGGCAATTAGCAATATCATGTTTATGTCAAAAATAAGAAAAATATTATAACTTGTTTTACTCTCTTGAAGTGAAATCATATCAATTTTAATTTTAATGTTCATGCACCAAATTTTTAGTAAAATTATAAAACATTTATTTCCACATATTTAATAAAGATGTTGCTAATCTGCTTCTTTAGAATTTCATAGAAATTAACAGTATTTCTTATCACTCTTTAAGATTCTTTAGTCATGAGCTACTCTTTTTGGTCGTATTTTTGTTTTAATTTTTAGTGGGAAAACTCGTTAGAGGTCCTCAGTGTTTAATCCTGGCTCTGCACTCAGGGATTGTGTCTGGTCGTCTAGGGAGATCATATGTGGTACCAAGGAATTGAACCCTGCAAGATAAGTGCTCTTTCTCCAGCCCCAATGAAATATGTTTTTAAATTTTTTGATGCCAAGAAATGCTCAAGGACTTTGAGGGGACCCACTCATGATTCTTTCAAACTGGCCTGAAACTCAAAGCAAGGGCCTTAGGTTGTATTGTGCATCCTATGGTGCAAGGATACTTGGGCTATCTCAGTAGTGCTGGAGACATCCAGGACTTTACCTGGAAGTTCTCAAGGATTATTTTGTTAGTACCCTGAAATGCTCAATATATGTGTGGTGCTGGGAATTGAACCCAGGTAGAATATCTAGTATATATCCTGTCTATTACTCTTGTTCATAAAAAAAAATAGCAAAGGCCATAAATTTCTATATTTCTAAATCATTCTTTCATTCCTATGAAATTAGTAGCATAAAAAATTATCCAAAGTTTGTAGGGAATAGAGAAGAGCAACAAAACTTAAGTTTTCTGTATATATAGTCTTCAGAAGACTATTTTGTTACTACTATTTGTGGAAAGTATACACTGCAGCACTGGAAAATTGGCAATGTTTTGAAGTGCCAATTTTATTTCTATAGCAGTATTATGGACTAGTTAGTACTGTTACTATACTTCCTCTTCAGCTAATTGTTGTTGTCTTCAGATTTGGCTTTCAAGATGATGCTTATAAGAATTTTTCCTGCATGCAAGTTAGATAAAGACATTGCTATAGCAATTTTAACATTCTAATAGAATGCTGCTAACTTTAAAAAAAAGTTAGTTATTACATATAATGTCCTTCAACAATTTCCATCTCCTTGATCATACACCAATTAGAACTTTACAGACTGAAATAAGAGTATGTGCATTGAGTTATTAAAATAAAAGAATAAAAATCAGCCATTTTCTGTCCTTCATTAATATCTTTAAATTATATTTCAGTGATGATGGGAAATATCATTGTTTTATACTATTAAATTTACATTGGAAGGAGGTTTCATTGTAGCAAAATAATTATTTTACCATATATTTGAAAATTTAGACATAATTCTAATATAAATTTAAATATAAATCCTATGCTTCACATAGAAAATAAAAATGCATTGGTCAATTTCTCTGCTGGCAAATATTTCAAGTTGCTTGAACTCACTGAATCATAAAATGGTACAATTGACATGCATGAGTTTTTGTTGATTAGTGTAGTATTATATGCTTGGTAGATGCACAATTAAGAGGGAAGATTAGATTGTTATATGAGCTAAGCAAATATAATCTAGAGATAAATATGAAATAAAAGAATTATTCATGTAATAATAGATTATTTCATAAAAGAAAAATTGTGTTTTCATTAAAACAGAAAATAATTTTTGCATAGCTATAAGAAAATGCTATTTTGCTAGTCTTTTTACAAAAAACAAATTGGATTTGCAACCACAGTAAAAAAAAAAAAAACTTCAAAGTTATTTTCTGCCAGTCTATAACCCACTGGTTTCTGTTCTATCCAAAGTTTCATGGTTGTGACTGACTTGTAATTGAGTATTTGACTCTTTATTCACACACTGGGTTTGGTGATGTGTGCGTGATTCTTTCAGCATACTGAAGATAAAGTTATTTTTTTGTGCTCAGATTCATTGTTTTTAGAGAGAACACCTGCAGTGGAAGACAGACAGCATTTATGGGTTTTGTAAAGAAGAGTTGTTGGAACTAAATTACATGGAAACATTAGTTCCCAGAAATTTTTCTGTTTCTTAGTTAAGGTTTTTATAGCTTCCTGCTATTTTCTATGCTTCCCTCTTATATACCATCTTCCTCCACCCCCTATTTTTAATTACTGTTTCTTATGACATTTCCAAGAAGTGCTTTTGAATTTGACAGTAAGTGAAAGTTCAGAGTAATGTTATGCTTTGAAATAAAATATTAAACCATGCTTTTCAAGTATTTGCTTTAAAAGAGGATAAATGCATGTTTTGCTATTATAGATAAAACAAGTCTGCAAGTATAAAACTCTAGTGTGCATGTGTTGTATGTAGGCTGTATGCTTGCACAGTAAGTCCTCATTTAAACCCTTTGATAGGTTGTTGGGAATCACTCATTTAAACAAAATGATGTAAAACATGTTATTTTACCATAGATTAATTGGAATAAAAGAGTCAAGTGTGTTTGACACATTTTAACCACAGAACATCCCTAAGCTTCTAATACTCCAAATATTTTAATACAAAATAATAATTTATATTAATTTACACATTTTCCAAACCCTGATTTCATTCAGTTCAGGGTTTCAAGGCAGATGATTCTCAACAGCTCAAAAATTCAGGCAGAAGCAAGCTGTCCTTCCTTCTAGGGTACACTCTACTCTACCCCATCCTAGAGCTGTTAAGGCACCAATAAGAAGCCAACAAACACACTTTGAAGTATGAGAATGGCTAATTCTCACAGAAAATACACATAGATATCATGAGAGTATGACTTCCAACTTCACCCAACAATGCCTATGTCAACTGTGAATAGTACTGCGATAAATATAGGAGTGCAAATATCTTTTCTGGATTGTGTTTTGTAATCCTGGAGGTCTATTTCAAAGATTGGAATGCTAGATTATATGGAAGTTCAATTGCTAGTTTTTTGAGCAATAATCATATCAATTTTCAGAAAGACTGGATGAATAACAAAGACTGAAAGACAATTAAAGTAAAAAGCACAAGACACTGGTTTTTCATAGGAAGACTGGATGAATAGCAAAGACTGAAAGACAATTAAAGTAAAAAGCACAAGACACTGGTTTTTCATAGGAAGCTTGCCTTTGGACTGGAGGTGTGTATAAATTAGGGAAGTGAAATCTAGGACAATAATAGAAGATAAAAATGCTTGCTCTAGAGTAAGCTGGAGCTGGAAGGGAAAATGGGGATATTGATGGACACTGGTGAAGGGATTGGTGTTAAAACATTGTATTCCAGAATATTAATTATGAATAGCTTTGTAACACTGAAATTCATAGTGATTTAAAATATTTTCGAATTTAAAAGAAAATCAATGTCACAAGTCAGAAACCAACTCCTTTCCCCAGACTTTATCAGCAATAGTAAGAAAAAAAAAAAGATATCCAATAAGACGTTAGTTGAGGTCTTCTCTTACCAAGCCATTTTTTGGGGAGCCATACCAAACACTACTCAGGGGTTACTCCTGTCTCTGCAATCAGTGGTCATTGCTGGTGGTGTGTGGGAGACCATATGGAAAGCCAGGAATTGAATCGGGGGTCGGCCACATGCAAAGCAAATGCCCTACGTAATATTCTATTGAGCTGGGTCCAATCAATCAGAACTCTTTTATTCATTTATAATACCACTCATTACAGTTTAAAAATATGGAACTTAGTTTACTATACAAATATCTTATCATAATAAAGTACCAAGTCTCCTAGCTCAAAATATTTCTTTTGATTTGCATTTTTAAGAATTATATAAGTAATAATGGTAATGATTTTACTTAGCAATTTTGTCTTTCCTTGATACACATTTTGTCTTCGTTTGAAACTACCTGTGACCTGTGGAGTTATGCTTCTCATTTTTCCATCAAATGGTTGGAGGAAAATAAGTCTTTTTAATTCTACTATAAAATTACCTTTTTCTTAAATTCACATTCTCTTTTGCTTGATGATGAACAGAAAGCAAATAATCTTATTTTTTTTTGCCAATATAAGTAAACCACAATAGTATGGGTATCTCAGATTTCTTTTTCAACCTTCGCTTTTCTGTCTCCTCTTATATTTCCTCTTTATGTTTAGTACTTTCCTGGTTACTTATAGTAACATCTTAAAAACTCCCTTATTAGGGCTGGAGTGGATGTGCAGAGATAGGGTGTTTGCTTTGCACTTGCTAACCTAGGACCGACAGCGAGTTTATCCCCCAGCGTCCCATGTGGTTCCCCAAGCCATGAGTGATTTCTGATTGCATAGCTAGGAGTAACTCCTAAGAGTCACCGAGTGTGGTCCAAAAATCAAACCAAAACAAAACAAAACAAAAATCCTCCCTTATTCATTTGTTTCTTTGTTGTAACATTATCATTGTAAAACTGTGACTCACATGATTGATGAATTCTTTATATAATGGAGTGACATGCACAATGATAATTTTTTTTGGTAATTAATTTTTAACACTTTTTATTTTAGAACCAAGAGATAGTACAGTGGGCAGGGCACTTGCCCTGGGTTTGGTCCCTGGTACTATATATGGACTCTCATATCCTTCTAGGAGTAATTCCTGAGTGGAGCCAGGAGAAACCTTCAGGACAAACAGGCGTGGATAAATAGGAAAATAATAAAATAATAAAAATATATTTACATTTAATTGTGAACTTCTCTTTCTATAAAATTCTCTTTGTTTTTTTTCTTTGTTTTTTTATTTATTTATTTATTTATTTTGGTTTTTGGGCCACACCCGATGACGCTCAAGAGTTACTCCTGGCTATGCGCTCAGAAGTCGCTCCTGGCTTGGGGGACCATATGGGGGACCGGGGGATTGAACCATGGTCAGTCCTAGGCTAGCGCAGGCAAGGCAGGCACCTCACCTCCAGCGCCACCGCCCAGCCCCTATAAAGTACTGTTAAGCATGTTTTTTATTTATTGGAAGAGAAAGAAGAAATATACTTCTTAAAATATAAACACAATGAAGCACTTAAAACATGTATGGATGAACAAAAGGTTGCAGAAAAGAATGTAAATGCTGAGGGACTTCTAAATTTTGTCTTAGATCTCTTCACTGTTCACTGCATTGTATATCCGTTTTTCAATTTGATTGAGGAAATAAATGTCATCCTGCATTCTGAGTGTATACTTAATTCTGTTCCAGTTATACTTGTTATTATTTCCTTTTTAAATACAACAGAATAAGAAAGAGAATGAAAACATATTGAACCCAGATACTATTTGTAATAACTATATTGCAAGTATGGTTCTTGTTCCTAGGGGTAGAGACTGAGGACATAGAAGATCTAATGAGAGTTAGGAAAAAAAATGATTTAAGGGACTAGTGCCAAACAAATGTTGATTCTAACACAAACTCATATGTCTATTTAAACATTAGTACTTCCCTTCTTATGACTAAACATAATTGTCATAATAACTTAGTATTGACCTGCTTATTAGGACACAGCTTTGGTTTCAATTTTTTAAATGATTTAGTCCACATTTTCCCTGGTATTTTGATTTTTTCTCACTGTATTTTTTATCAAGTGACATGCAGAGGAAAAATATTTTTATTGAATTTTTCAAAATGAGAAAAAAATAATCTCAGTAAATGAGAATAGTAAACTATGTTGATCTTTAATTTATTGATCGTTCGGTTTTCTAAATTCAAAGATAAGATAATTGGTTTACTTTCAAAAAATTAAATAGAGCTAAATTTTATGGAAAGACTAGAATAGACCAATCTCTTCTTTTTTTCATTTCTTCCTTTTGGGGGACAGGGTTTAGTGGGATTAGATTCAATTGCTCAGCCCTAACTTCTGTCTCTATGCTCAGGGATTACTCCTGGCAGACTCAGGAGACAACATGGGATGCTAGAAATCAAGTTTAGGTTTGCCACTAGTAAGGAAAGCACTATTCTATTTTACTATCTCTCTGGCCCTTAACCATTATTCTTTTAGCTATTTTTATTTATTTCTACAATTTTATTTATTTATTTATTTAGTATACTTATTTTATTATTTTATTATATTTTATTTCATGTTTATTTTATTTCAGTTCTCTTCTTTATTATTTTATTTTGCTATTTTTCTTTTATTTTTAATTCTATATATTTTTCACTATAAGCCTCCTTGGGGTATATAGTGCCATATGTACTTCCAAGAATGATTTCTGAGTGCAGAATTCAGAATAAGCTGAGTAATGCGGGTGTATGCCCTCAACAGCTATAACAATAATAGCAAATGTTTACAATTAAGAAAATATCTATACCATTGTTGAGTGATACTGGGAATGGAAGCTGGCAGCATCAAGGTAATCTATTTCTTGCACTTCCTCTCTGACCTTTGAATTGATGTCCTTCATTTCTTTGGGTCTCTATGACATACTTTCAGTTATCAACTAAGTAAAATTAAATATATTCAGTTTGAGTGGTTTAAATATGTCAATTCCACTGCATTAAAATATGTTTCTGTCTTAGATTTTAATCCCATACAGATTTCTAGCTTTACTACTTTTCTTAATTTATTTAATTAAATTGTTATTATGGTTTAGCTAATAAAATGACAAGTGTTGTACTTTATGGAATTGTTGTAGAAAATTACTGCATTTCACTACCACCCTAGTGTTCATAACCCTGTATTATTGTTCCTATGTTACAAATAGTCAAATTTTGCTACATTTGAAAAATAATAATAAATTGATCCTTAGTGTGCTCTCATCTGAATATCTCAATTAGTAAACAATCCTTCAAGTTCATGTCCAGTTCCTTGAACTGACTTTGGACACTTGCTAATTTCATAGAGGCCAGGATATGTGTAATTCATCACTTTTATGAAGGTGATAAATGTTAGTTATACTTCACAAAGGTAATTCCTTCACAGAGATACTAGCACCTGGCTAGATAAAAGGGTATTAATTTTTAAGTGTGAACATTTTCAATATCAGATACTATAGTTAATTATAAGAACAAGACTTAAAATTTAAAAAGAGCTTCCTGAAATCAATTTCAATGAGTCTTGGAAACAAGTATATAAGCCAAAGTCATTTGAATGAACATAATTAAGAGAAAGAATATATGTATATTTCTGAACAGGTTTTCTGAGATAAGCTATTACCTGGAGACATTTCTATTTTCATTAGTGGTAGAAGATTGGAAAGCACCACTTCCTGTCGCTTTAGAATAAATAAAGAACATTTCAGAGTGTTTATTAGAGTTTGAGATATTCTGAGATATTCTGTACATTGGGGAGACCACACACTTGTGTTTTATTCACCCTAAAGATAAATAAGAAGAGTGAGGTGAACACTAGACTGTAACTATATTCCCTACAAAGGCCAAGCAAGATATGTAGTATTATTTCCCTTTGGCTAAATATGGCCTGCTCTGATGAAAAACATATCCGTATATTAAATTATAATTAAGAAAATCTAAAAATTAAGGATTCTTCAAAAGGGAGAGTCAGTATATTCAGAAAAATGAGGATAATATGAAAAACAACTGGAAAGAGTCATTAACTGCTTAGCACATTCTCATTATACTATGCACACCTATAAGAAGGCATGGATCATTTTTAGAAACTCCTTTTCTTTCAAATTCTGTTAATGAAAACAGAATGGAGAGACAGTTTAATGGACTGAGGACATTCCTTGATTGATTTAGGCCTAGGTTAGATACCTGGCACTGCATGAGCAACCCCTCCTTGAAAAGCTGGAAATAACACCTGAGCACTTTGGATGTGGCCCAAACAAGCAAACAAGTAGACCAAAAAGGAAATAAAAACAAACAAAAGCAAAAAGCAAAAAGATTGAAGCTCAAATAGTTGGTGAGTATGAAAGGAGACTGAAAAATAAATTTAAACACAACTTCTTACCCAAAATGTATGTTAACTATTAGCCATTTCTGGACAGAGAAAATGATTTCTACTGTCTGAGTATTGACTAATGTCTTGGATTGGCTATTTATTGCTAATTTATGTCTTAGTCTTTTATAATTCAGACATAGAACAATGATTTAAAAGTGTACATAAAGTACACTTGATTGAAGTAGTTACATCTAGAGGAAATATCTTTTCCCAATAAATAGATTGCAAGTGACAATAAAATAAAAATAAAACTAGGACTTGCTGACATCTCACAATATGTCTATTTTTTGCAACAAGTACACTATTATCACTAATTACAAATATTTTAGTAAAATCATTTGTTGTCATTTATGAGTAAGTCATATAAACAACATATTTATATTTTTATGATAATTTAAACATTGGTATAAGTAAGAGTGCTGCTTAGAATAATAAAGCACCTGAATACCACTACATATTGTTGATCTTGTCTTTACCTACATATTACTTTTATTATTGCTATTCCTATTTTCTTAAATTTTTAACATTTTTATTTTCTGGACCATTCAATCATAATAGCCTGCTTTTCCACTCTTATACCCCTTTCTAGCTCCTCCTTGTTATGTTGGTTTCACATTTCTTCTTATTTGAATATATGACCATCTCAATTTACAGTATCTCTAGTTTTTGATATGTTTGCTTTTGTTTTTGGCGCACACCCAGTGATGCTTAAGATTACTTTTGGCAAATATAAAGATATGTTGTGGTTTTCTAGTTTCCACATAATTAATAGAATTTCCAATTATATATATGAAAATATGTTAGTTGTCCTAAGGATTATTGTTAATACCTAAGTCCACTTCAAATGTAAGTGATAATATATGCTTCTAAGAAATTTTGCTAATATTTGCTGTGAAATTTTAATACCTCAGTTGTTATGTTTATTTGTTTCTATTTTATGGTAGAAAAGTTGCTTTTGAACATGCAAATTAATTAATATGCATCTTCAAATTAGTTTTTATATAGAACTAAAATCATTTATATATACATCTATATTAAATAATAGCAAGTTAGGGAGCAAAAAACATTGTAAAAATTAGTTGTGAATTTCAGAATATTTCAGATTGATTATTTTTATTTTTCTCGCTTTATGACATATACACTAGGTCTTCAGTCACTGGAGCTTAAAGGGATTTCTTAGATGAAAAGGAGCTCTACACATTAGCTTTAATTTTATCTCTAGTGCTCACTGAACCCCAGAACAAATATTAACTCCTCTAGAGATGCCAAACATATGAAAAGAAAGCCCTTTTAAATTATATTACGTACTCACACAATTTTAATAAGATTGGTGAAAAATTAAAGACACTATTTCAGGATGCAGGCATATTAGGGCAGCGTTCTTGGAAGAATATCTAATATCTTCTTTGAAAATGTTGTGGTTATTCAAATGTGAGATACAATTTCTGATAGTAATATGTAAAGTTTAAATTTGATCAACTCTCCAAGCTGAGCTGAGAATAAAGCATCTGCAAGCTTGTCTGAAATATTTGCTTTCACTTTGAATGTCATAATGCTATGCAGTCTTTTCTAGTTTAGGTCCTATCTTCCAGTACCATCTTCCAGTACTATCTTCCTTTCTGTAATTTCTAGAGATTTCTTGAAAATATATTGAATTTTGTAAAATATTAGTTATAATCCTTTTTGTTTATTCAGCATTATATGTTCTTCTAAATGTCTACCTTTGCTCCAGTAAGAAGTTATAATGAGGTTTACCAACATAAATTGGAAGTTCAAAATTATATAAAAAGTATTACATTTATTTTTTTGATATCAAGAAACCCAGTCTAAAGGACTGAGTAAGAACCTAATCTTCTTCCAGAAGAAGTGAAAGTGTCAGTTTCATAAACAGTATGATTAAATAGAAATTTCAGACTTACAAATTTAGTATGTAAATACATAATTGTCATTGGTTTTAGGCCATTAAAATATTCAATTTTCAACATTCATTTCATTATTTCTATTTATGTTTTAGGAAAAAATTATAGCTATTTAAATAATTTTCTTTTAAGTTATGCTGCTTATGATTTTAGAAACATCTTATAATACTCAGATTAAAACATGAACAAGACAATTATAAATAATAATATATAACATTTACTGAGTGCATATATATACATATATATTACTATTTTAAATTATCTTTATCCACTCAAATTTTGCAACCCTGGGAAAGGGTAAATATAGAATTGTATTTCATTGTATAAGTAAGAAATCTGATGCTTGATAAAGCACCTATGCTAGTGTCACATATTAAAATTAATCAGCACACTAAGACTTAGATTTATTTAGCTTCTGAAGCTGCCTTCAATGCCCTATCATTATTTATTTAAATATTTTTATTTTTTTGTTTCAATACAATCCCATTTTTACATTTTATAGTGTGGAAACACAGTTTTAAAATTGTAAAACTACATCAAATATCAATAGAGAAATAAAAAAATCAGTTGTAAGAAAGGTATTAAAGAAATGTGTAGGGCCCGGAGAGATAGCACAGTGGTATTTGTCTTGAAAGCAGCCGATCCAGGACCAAAGATGGTTGGTTCGAATCCCGTTGTCCCATGTGGTCCCCTGCAACTGCCAGGAGCTATTTCTGAGCAGACAGCCAGGAGTAACCAAGCCCTGAGCACTGCGGGGTGTGACCCAAAAACTAAAACAAAAGAAACAAAAATAAACAACAAAAAAAGAAATATGTAAATGTTTGGGGAGACAGCTTGAAAGAACAAATCTCCTGCTTTGCATACAGGAGCCCTAGGTTTGTTCTCTCACACCTTATGGTTACTGAGCTGTGCCAGGAATGACCCCTGACCTTTGCACTGGGAATGACTCCTTAGTGTGACCTAAGAAAACAAACAAACAAAAAAAAATAAAGATACATAAATTCAGCAAGCCAGTGTTGATTTAATAGCCTATTAGCTTATCTCTATAGGTTTTGTTTTCATATTAGTAATGATTTGCATTATGCAGGTATTGATGAAGGTAAGTAGTTTTCTATTGATTGATGACATATACATTATTTGTTGATAAGAATCTGTTTATAAACAAATATTGCAATGAAATTAATTATATTTGTTATAATTCAACTTTTTCTGAAATCATTTTCATTCAATTAGTTCTAATGATAATTCAACTTAATGATTTTTCACTTAATTTCTTAATTATAATCCACCTATATTCTGTAGTTATTCACATTATTTAAAATTGTTCTTTAAGTTCTACATGGGCTTGTATACTAATATTTATTTTTTCATGATTAACAAGATAAAAAATCTTAGGCTATATAGCTTCTTTTAGCTAATCTCTTCTATTTGAAATGTGCAAATTTAAGTTCATTTTAGTCAAAACTACTTCCTTTTTCATTTTAATTTGGTTTGGTATTGGTTTGGAATTATACCTGGTGGTACTCAGTACTTATTCCTTACTCTGTAGTTACTCCTGGATATACACTCAAGAATTATTTCTGCAAGGTTCACAGGAACATGGACTACCAGCAATAGATCTGGTTTGGTTGTAAGCCAATCATTCTATTACACAAATTGGGCAATTACTTGAGTCCTTCAAAATAAATTTCTTGGATTAAATACTATACCCTTTCTTTTTTTTTGGGGGGGGGGTCACACCCAGCAGTGCTCAGGGGTTACTCCTGGCTCCATGCTCAGAAATTGCTCCTGGCAGGCACGGGGACTATATGGGGCACCAGGATTCGAACCGATGACCTTTTGCATGAAAGGCAAATGCCTTACCTCCATGCTATCTCCCGGGCCCCTATACCCTTTCTTTTTGAATTGTTTATTTCATGATACACTAATGAATTAATGAAAACTACTGAAAGATGCCTCAGTTTCTCCCATGCTATGTGTTTCAAGCAACTCCACCTTCACTCTTGCCATTTTAAATATTTCTGCAGATTCCAGTGTTCTTTCTGAGCCTGGAGAAGTTTACAAGACCATACAGTTTGCCTCAGACATTGTTAGCTCAGGACACTGTTGAAAATGAAATATGAATAATGGAATTGAAATATTAATCATGCTTCTGTAAATTATGCTTCTGCACACAAGATTTGTTTAAAATTTAAGTAGAGCCCCAAAGCAAGAACTATAGACAGAACATATTAGGGCAGCCCAGGCCTTGAAGTCAGGGCAAAGAGCAAAACCTAGGTAGTTAAGAATGCCTTCTTACCTTTGTCACCTACTGTTCTAGGTATACCTTGAAAAAAATGTAGAAATAGTTGAAGGGGCAATAAGCTGACATACACAAAATTTAGGTGAGAGGGAAAAGGATGCTTTTGGTTAAAAATTGAAAGAATTATTGTTTCAGAATTGGTGTATTCTCTCTTAAAGATTTATTGAATGATCTCAAAAACTTATAAAAATGTCATGTGACTGGCACTTGTGGTCCAAATACTGTCAGACCCCTTAGCCAAGATAATTAAATTCTAATTGCTAATTGTATTACCGACTGGTTGCCTTTCTCTTGGAATGGCGGGGAGGGCACCCTATCAACTCGATGTCCCTTCTTTTTCTTTTCTACCTTTCTATACCTCTAAATCCGTCTTCACAGGAACAGTCTGAATATTCCCTTGGGCATGGGTCCTCTGAACTAAAAGCTCCTAGAGCAAGAGAGCAAAGGAACCCATAACAGGATGAAAGGATAACAAACAGATTTCCTCAGATAAAGATCTGTCTCCAAACAATAAAAACGTACATAGTTGCTAGGCACACATTGGTTAAAGCAAAACACTGTCCCAAAAATTATTTGGCTTACTGCTTCCCTTTTACTCTTGTCTCAGGCTTCTCTGACTCCTAACAGACACTAGGAGAAAAGAAGGAATGTCTGGGCATATAATAAAACATATAACCTAAAATTCCAGAAATAAAGACAGTACCTGCTAGCTTAAGTAGATATGAAATATTTTAGTCTTATTTTAGCAACAAAAAAAGAACTAAATTAACAAGACATCTTAGTGAGTAATGTGTAACCCCCTGATAAATAACACCCCTGATAAATAACACAAAGGCCCAGTTTTCCAATAAAAACCTTACAAAATAAAAAATGGCTTGATTTAGTCCTATACTAAATTCCTTTTTTTTTCGGGCCACACCTGTTTGATGCTCAGGGGTTACTCCTGGCTAAGCACTCAGAAATCTCCCCCGGCTTGGGGGGACCATACAGGACGCTGGGGGATCTAACCGTGATCCTGATCTTTGGCTAGCACTTGTAAGGCAGACATTTTACCTCTAGCGCCACCTCGCTGGCCCTTACTAAATTCCTTAACGGCTGGGGAGTTTCTTACAGAATAAGTGGCTAGGAAAGGGACCCATCTGGGATCAAACTTTCACATTTAGCCCTCCAACAGGTGTCTTGAGATATCTTTTCTTATTATTTTTTCCTTCTTTTTGTAGTTGCTGGAGCCCTTGTCCCTGATGCCCATACACTCATTCAGCACAGTCCCTTGGAATGGGGATTGACCCGGGTTGCACCTTAGCTGACTTTGCTCAGAGAAAACTTTTGTATCCCTGGAATCTTCACTCTAGAGCTGGACTTCTCTCACCTAAACCTCTCCTTCTAGTTTACTCTCTACTCTCACTCTGATTCCTGGAGTCAGTTCACTGATCTCTTTGTTTAGGGCAGTAGGCAATAGGGCACAATGCTTGTTGGTCTCAATCTACATACACTACCACTGATTGTTTTGGGCAAGGGTTAGGTTTCTTTATTTCAGCTCAGAGCCTCAGTTTCCCTCTTGCCGGCAGTTTTATCATTCCCCCTTGACCTAGCACAGGCCTCATCCCCAAGGGCCTGGCTTATATTTTAAGATTTTCTAATGAGAACATAGATTCTGCCCCACCAGGAAGATAAGAGAATGGATAATGCCTAAGGCAAAAGGCCCAATTAAAAGGCCTCAGCCCAGCCAGATCTCTCTATAAGATTTGGGTATTCTTTTTATTTGCTAAGGCATGCAAATAACCTTTTAAAGCCAATACAAAGTTTCAGTTTTCCTATTATCCCCTTTCTTCCAACTCCTCTCACATACACACAAAAACTAGTGCTACTAACTTAGTCCTATACTTCCTTCTACTCACGGAGCTCCTTTTCCTTACCCTGTCAGAGAACTCTGAACTCAGAATCAGCCATTCAAAAGACCACCAGGGAGATAGGCATTAATCTAAATGAAAGAGAGTTTATTCCAGAATGCTGGGGTCCTGCATCTCCTAAGTAATGAGGAACCTGAGAATGGCTCATATGGCAATTTTAAAGGGTACCAAGGGCTCAGTTTAGGACAGTGTTTTTCAACCATTTTGTGCAATGGCAAACTTTTTACATGAAAAGAAATCACGAGGCACACCACCATTAGAAAATGTTAAAAATTTTAACTTTGTGCCTATACTGACTATATATATAGTAATTCTCTTGAATAGGAATCAAATAAACACAAAGAAATTATTTTATAATTACTTTATTATGATATAATCTAATGATTGGTCTATTTGTGAGCTGAAGCTGCATGTTACGGATGAAATTGGGATTTTTTCCACGGCACAACAGACAATATCTCATGGCACACTAATGTGCCGTGACACAGTGGTTGAAAAATGCTGGTTTAGGAGATCCCTGCCCCTAAATATTGATCTTTTATGAATTATTCGTCCTTAGTACAAGGTTGATCTAGGATTGGTTGTAGTTCAAGCATCAGACAAACAGTTATGGTGGGCTGTCAGCGCAGTGAGGGGTAATCAGGTATCTCTAAATCCAGGGTTCAGTGCATCTGGCTATCTGTCCACTGCTATTTGGCCTCCACTATCTGACCAGGAGGCCAGTTCCTTGAATATATCCATAAGGTCTGGTTTCCTTAGGCCTGGTTTTCATACTTTAAAACTTCAGCCTGTCATGGCTGCTCTTAGGTTCACAGCAAAGCTTATTTGCAGTTAATTTCTAAACCAAACTTTGAATTCTAACACGTCTTTACTTTACAGAAAACTTTTCTACATTCTAATGAATTTTAGCCTTAATACTATACAGTATTTTCATTCTTGAAAATGTTGAAGAACCTGTGAACTGTGGATGACCTCAGAGACCTCTGTCACCCCAGAGCTCATAAGACTGCTACCCAGAGCTCCTTTGCCTGTTTAGGGCAGGATAGAGCAGTCCTTCTATAATTAATTGAATTAAATACCTTACCTCTATTTTTTTAATTGTTTACGATAACAGACACTAAATGAGATAATCAACTCATTTATTAATGAGAAAGAGTAAGTCTCCGTTTTCTCCATGCTATTTGCTACAAGCAGCTTCATTTTTACTGGTTTCTTCCTGTTTTAAATATTGCAAATTCCAGGGTTCTTTCTGAGATGTGGAAATCTACAATTTCCCAAGGCCATACAATAAACTCAACTGCTAAGTGCAGAGTTCCTAGTATTAGGATCCCTATAAGTGAAAGCCCTATGGTTCAACTGCACATTGAGGGGCATGGATCAAAACTATTTTTTCTTTATTTAAACATTATAATTACAATGTTATTCATAATTGAGTTTTAGTCTTATAATGTACAGAACACTTTACCCTTTCACCCATGAACATTTCCCACCGCCAATGTCCCCTCTAACTTTCCCCACTGTCTGACTCTAAGCAAGCATTATAATTTTCTCTTTCTCTCTCTTCCTCTCTCTCTCCCTTCTTTTTCCTTTTAGACACTGTTTGAAATATTGCTAATGGGGGCCGGGTGGTGGCGCTGGAGGTGAGGTGCCTGCCTTACCACCCTAGCCTTGGACGGACCGTGGTTCGATCCCCCGTGCCCCATATGGTCCCCCAGGCCAGGGGCGACTTCTAAGCACATAGCCAGAGTAACGCCTGAGCGTCACTGTGTGTGGCCCAAAAACCGAAAAAAAAAAAAAAAAAAAGAAATATTGTTAATGAAGGAGCACCATGAACTGAATATATTTTTGTCTCTAATTTTCCTCTAGATACCTGAACATGTAATATGTGTTACAGGAGCAGGAACCCTCATCTGTATAGATAGCCCATTCTAAAAATGCCAGTTTTATTTAGCCTGTGATGCAAGGTCAAATCCAAAGGAAAAATAGTATGGTTGGGTAGAAGCTAGGATATCTCTGGAAGCATTTAAACACCTCCTTGTTTCTGTAGTTATGCACACCACCTTCAGAATCCTTTCTTTAGAAGTCATTAGTAAAAACTCAAAAGCATTCATGAATCCTAAGATCCTCAAGACAGAGTGATAATTCTTTTATTTTTTATAAGGCAGGGCCTGAGTCTTTTCTGGAAGAAGATAAAATGGCAGGAAGAGAAAAATGTTAATTTTGCTAACTGCTGAGGACTTGGCCAACCTTCCTATTAGACTTGGGTGCTGTCTTCCTTTGAGGCACCTCAAACCCTGTGGCCAGAATTCAGCAACACATTGTACCTCTATTATTCATATAGTGCTAGAAGACCAGGTGTCTGAGAATACAAAAGCATGTTTTAGAGACCTGAGTTTGGTAACATTTTTTCTACTCTGAGTGTTTTCAGGGCAATCTCAAACAATGAAGAGCAGTGACTGAGGGCTTTTTGGTTCTTCACCTTTTTCCATATTGAGGAATAAAGACCTTCAGACACAAAGTTAGAAAATAGAAATGTTAATTGTGTTGAAAATTAAATATGAATAATAAAATGTAAATATATGGATTATGCTTCTGCTTCTTTGAATAATGTTTCTGTTCACAGGATTTGTTTAAAATTTAACTAGAACCTCCAAAACTAAACTATGGACAGGACATACGAGGACAGCCTATTCCTACAAACCTAAGCAAAGGGCAGAACCTAGGCATCAAAGAAAATTTAACCCTTGTCACTTATTAAACTATGCATGGTCCTAGGTATACCATGAGCTAAATATAAAAATAGTTAAAGGGGCAATAAACTGATATACGCAGGAATTCAGGTGGGATAGGAGAGGATACTTGTAGTTAAAGATTAAAGGAATTACTGTTTCAAAATTGCTGTTGATGATTTATTAAATGACATATGTAAAGTTTCAGAAACCCTATAAAGGTTGTAAGTAACTGGCACTCAAGGTCCTCAGATCAGCCCAATTCATCAGGTGACTCTTGGACCCTTGGGGCCTAGGTAATAATAAAATTCTAATGGTACTGGCATCACCAATTGGCAGTCTCTGTCTCTCTGGGTTTTAGGGCAATGGCAACCCTTTGACTTCTCTGACAAATAATTGGAAATTAGAAAATAAAAAGTCTCCAGCAAGGGACAAACTTAGTAAAGGAATTAAGTATATTTTATTTTGTGTTTTATTCTCTTTCCAGGAAACTGGGATTTTGTATTGATATTCAAAGGCTCAGAGGATTCCTATTTGTTTCTCAGTAATGCCTTCTTATTTTAGGGGCTATTTTTGTTGCTAAAACAAGATCACCACATTTCCTATCCCTTTGGCTGGTGGGGGGGCAGTGTTTTAATTTTGACATTTTAGGGTAAGATAGGGATGCCTCAATAATGCAGCCTTGGAAAAACAGCATTTGAAACCTAAACCAGCTCAAAGGCATGACTTGCTTTTGAAACAACAGGCCCATCCCAAGAGCCCTGACAGTTGTTAAGATGCAGAAATTTTGGGTAAGCACAGATGGATCCTAAGGAGAGGGGTAGTTGACCAGAGAGGCTTGACATTTGGCACCAAAGTTCACTAATTGTACAGAATTGTACTTTTGTCCTAATATCTTCTGACACCACAGTCTGTGCAAAATTGTGGTCTCAAATTGCAGGAGTTTTCATGAATGCAGCATGGAAACAGCTCAATGGAAGCTGCTTAAAACAGTTGACAAGACATCTTTAAGGCTATATCTAGACCTCCTCCTTTGTTACCACAGCCTGGCAGAGACAACACCCACCTCTTCCCATATAACTCAACAGCCTGTAGGCATTACCCATTCTGTCTTTGTTCTTTTCCAGGTAAAGAAGAGTGGAAGCCCTTGGCAAAACTTAAGTCAGAAATTCTTTATTAGCCTAATGGGACTGCACTTTACATAAGGCCAAGCCCAGTTCTTCCAGTCCTTTTAAAGTGTGAATTATCTTTTTAGAGCAGATGAGCAAAGAGCTAAACAAAAAGTGTCGTGATAGTAGAAAATATGGTTACAGCTACATGCCTATTTTAGCTGTTAGTAACCATAAAAAAACTCATCTTAAGTATTTGTCAATAAATAATTTTCAAACTTTAAGGAATTTCCTGGCACTGGTCTTGACTATTAGTTTCAGTTGTTACCTTTCTTGGAAGTGTCCACCACTGGTCACAAACAGGACATCTCAAGGGTGTTCAAATGTTAGTTCTGAACTAGAGATTCGATCCACAAAGACCATGAGGAGATAGATGGTCAATAGTACAAAAGCAAAGAGGTTTATTGAAAATACCAGCATGCTGAGGTCACACCGCTGCTGGAGTTTAAGCTAGGGGTAAAACTATAGATTCTTAGTATATGTGGCATTATTCATGTTTAAACTATTTGGCTAGAGTAGTGGCATGCAACTCAGGTACCTATCAGTCTGGGCACCAGATAGATAGATTTATGGCTCATATTTCATTTGGGTACCTGTAGGTCTCCCAGTATAATCAGTCCCTAGGTGCAATTAGATTCCTTAATTTATTGCTGGTTTACTTAAACTATCTGAGTGTCCTGGTATCCTTGGAATGCATCCTTTATAGCCTGAATTCCATAGTTTAGGGCCCTTGAGGTATTTCTCAGAATATACCCTTTATGTTCCAGGATAGGTTGTTTGCACAAGGCCCAGTTCCCCTTTAGTCAGGCCGAGCCTGTCACGGCAATCCTTACTTATGTCTAAAGCAAAGCATGACCACAGAAATGAAACAGCAGTTAATTCTAACATTCCATGAAATAGCAGTTAATTTCAAACTTACATTCTAATATTTCCTTCTAACACTATGGTGCTTATTATAATATACAACTAACAAAATGGTAGTCAAGCAAACAATCATTTACAAAACCTATACAGTATCTGAAATTAGCAGGTAGGGTGACAATCTAGGATTAACTAGGTTTGTAGGAGAGTGTCTATTTAAAGTAAAGCCCACCCAAACTCCAGAACCATAAGGTTGAGAATAATGTTTATTTTCCAGACCAGAGTATCACAGTCTTATTTACAGTTCACTTCATTCGGCATTCTGCTCTCCTGGGGACTGGGACAAGTCCCAACAGACAGACAGGGATCTCTTTCTTAAACAGCTGCATTTTTCCTAACCTAGTCACCATTGCTTCTGGGGTGCCCTACCCATTAGCAACTTCTTGGTTGCAGACCATCAACTCCACCCCTCTCCCACGCTGCAGGAGAAAAAGCACTTCCCTAGAACTAGACCTCAGAACTAGAGCTGAGAATGGTAATATCTGATTGTCTTTGGTTTTCAAGAACTTTGCCATAATTTAACTTGCCAGGTAGGTAGCAGAAAAGCTTTTCCTTGACCTGATTCACTGAGAACAGACTGAAAACAAAGTGTGAGGATCAAAAAACACTGAATAGTTACATTTAGTCTACAGGGCACAATTTGCCCTGGATTCAATCCTGTCTTTCTTGACCCATTTTGACTTCTCTCCTGCTAGAGAAAGAGCAAACCCCTGGATGAACCTGTGTGCATGTTTGTATATGTGAGCAGACATCTCTCTTTTTGTAGCCATATGAGTCTACGTGCATATTGATAGTATTATCCTTGTTCTATTGATCTCTATTATACTGTGACTTCTTTAGTATTCACCTGTTGTTGAGTATTCAGATGTTTTCATATCTTGGCCTATTGCACTACAGATATGTTCGCCATCACTTATTATTAGGGAAATGCAAATCAAAATGTCATTGATGCATCAAGCATCAAGGATGAAAATGACATATCACAAAGACTGGAAGCAATCAGCTTTGGTCATTGCAATGAAAAGATGCCCTCATTTAATATTACTGGGGATTTCCTCTGATTTGTCTCTGGAAAATGGTATTTCTCATAAAGATAAAATAGACCTTCCATATGACCTACAAGTTCACTTCTTAGCATCTGCCTTCAAATGCACATAAAGCTTTAATTCAAAATAAGTAGATAATTATGTTCTATAAAATGTGGACTTTCAATTATAATTATCAAGTAACTATAAATATTAAACTATTAAATATAACTATAATTTGATAGTAAACATTGATATCAAAAGAAAACAAGTTATCTGATATATTATTCCTTATTTTCTGTGTTTATATCTTACATATATTTAGGAATTACTATAAATACGTTATAAAAGCTTGGGGAGTGCTGTAACTGAAAAACACAGATGAAATAATGAAAGCATATTCATGATTGTAATCTAATATGAAATAATGTAATTGTTGCATAAAATTTTATGGTGATGCCTGGGCGATTTATATCATATAAGGGGAAAGAGGCATCAGCCCTGAGAAGAAAATCAGCCTTTTTCTCTACCCACCTTTGTCACCTCCCAGGAATGAACAGGGAGATCTAGGACTCATCTAGGACTCTGAGCTTTGTCTGCAGGAAAGTCAATCCTAGATCTTAGCCAAGCTTTCCAGGTCTGGTGTCTTTCAGAAAGAGTTTCAAAGGATCAGACAAACACTGCAGTGAAAGAGGAAAAAGAGAAAGGGAACTAGAATGAGAGAGTAATACTCGAGAGAGAATGTGCACCTCTCCAAAGGGAGATAGCATCTCAGTACACATATACCAGCATGAAAATATTAAAGCATGAAAGTGCACAGTTCTGGAAGGGAGATGAAGACAAGATGTGACTAAAGGCCCCATGTGCATAAGCTGGTAACACACGCGCACAACTTTTTTGTTCTAAGATGGATTTCATAGGGTTTTCCCTACTTGTCCCACATAGAGCTTCTACTTAGGTAAAAGTTGCTAGGAAGGTTGCCAAGAAGGTTAGATGTTAGTTTTTGTCTTTTTCAACTTTCATTCCTGGCCTGTGTCCCAACTGGGTGTTCTCTTAGACTTAGAGGGTGGTCCAGCCCTTTCCAGGGTACAGAGGCATTGGGTTAATATCTTATCTATGACAAAAACTCTCTTGATCTTATTGCATCTCAAGAACCTTAACTAAATCTTGAGAATGTATTGCAAAGTGGGGCCCTTCTTACTCCCTGTCTGCCTTAATATTAAACTTTTGGGAAAAAAAATACTAAGACATCTATAATTTAGCTACTTTTTGAGGAAAAGAAAAGATTGATAAAAGAGAAAAGTACTAAAGAAACTAAAGGAAGGGGTCTTGCCTGCGCTAGCCTAGGATAGACCTTGATTTAATCCCCAGGTGTCCCATATGATCCCCCAAGCCAGGAGTGATTTCTGAGCACATAGCCAGGAGTAACCCTTGAGCATCACCCACTGGGTTTGGCTGAAAACCAAAAAAAAAAATAAAGGAAAGGAAAGGAAAATTTAAAAACAAAGGCATATGATGAGAATGTTAAAGGATCATTTTACAAATTAACAACTAGAAGGTTTTTATAAGTAATATCTAGTAATTTCCATAACCAACATACCATTTTATCTTAATATTACTTTTTTTGGGGGGGAGTCACACCTAGCAGTGCTTAAGTGTTACTCTAGGCTCTGCGCTCAGACATTGCTCCTGACAGCCTCAGGGGACCGTATGGGATGCCTGGTTTCAAACCACTGTCCATCCATGGTGGGATTTGTGCAAAGCAAACACTCTACTGCTGTGTTCTCTCTCAAGCCCCAATAATATTCTTAATTTATTTGATGGGTAATAAGGTTTTCTATATGTAAAAATTTTGTGTAGAATGAAAAGAGCAAAAATTGTGCATTATTCTATTCAAGATATTTTAAAATTGACTAATTATCTGGAAAATAATTTGTAAGATTTTAGTAATTCAATCATAAAATAAATTGTCTTTGTGTTTCTTAAATTGTGTTGCTTATATTGTTAAATTATAAACTAAAGCATCAAAATTGGGAGCATATTTAAATTAAAAACAAATTTAAATTGGACAAAATCCAATCTATTTTCTAGAACAGAAAGAGCTCTAAGGAGTGGAACATGGGGCCCGGGAGATAGCATAGAGGTAAGGCGTTTGCCTTTCATGCAAAAGGTCATCGGTGCCCCATATGGTCCCCTGTGCCTGCCAGGAGCAATTTCTGAGCACGGAGCCAGGAGTAACCCCTGAGCACTGCCGGGTGTGACCCAAAAACCAAAAAAAAATAAATAAATAAAAATAAAATAAATAAAGGAGTGGAACAAATGCTTTTAATAGGTAGAAAGAATTGGAGCAAAAATATGATGCTGTTCAAAGGAAGTATATACTTTATTTGTTTACTAATTCATTCTTTTTTATTTTTGAGGTCCATTCCTGGCAATATCAAAGAATTATTTATAGCTCTGCAATCTGTTATTATTCCTGGCAGTACAAAAAAGGACCATATGGAATGCCTGGGATTTAAAGATATCTGGCTGCATGCAAGGCAAGTACCTTACTTAATGGAGTATCTCTCTGGCTCCTGTTAATTATTTATTTAAAGAATGGCAGAGGACTTTCAAATGGAATATTTGATTAATTCTTTCGGATAACTCACAATTAAATGAGTTGTGAATTTATTTCTGGGATAGAAACAACCCTAATATTTTAGATTCCTTTGATGACATGAGGTTTATAACATGCAGCTGTTTTTCAGTGTGTGTGTGTGTGTGTGTGTGTGTGTGTGTGTGTGTGTGTGTGTGTGTGTTTAAAGACATTTTTTCTGAAAGTGGAATTTCTTAAGATATTTCAAGAGACTATCATAACTGTTATCTTAAATAACTTTGTCTCTCATTTGATTCAGAGCAAAATTTGTATATTTATTTAACATTTAGAAATGAGTGCTATTGATTATATGTTAATAAATATTGATAGAAGTTTCAGTTCAGGTATGATGTATTATTTAATAGAGCATTTTTGAACTCCTATTCATTTGTCAAATTGAAAGTGTTTTTAATAAGAGGTGAATGGGATAGATTGTAAGAGGAACAGAGGTTAAAACAGCTGGTTCAGATCCTGACAGCTTTTGATTGAGAATTTGAATTTGATGTCTGTACCTGTTTAAAGATATGTTTATTATTATTTATTTGATTAATTCATCAATACGAGTTTATATGTCAGGAAAATAACCATAAAATATTTACCACATTCAAATTTTTCCCATACAGTGGCTATTGGTGAGAGCTTTTATTCTCCACTAGAGGGCAATTTCATATTAGACATTTGATTCTTGCTTCTAATAAAGAAAGATCTTTTATGCCTTTTGGAACTATTGACAAAGAGGACATTGAATATGTAAAATTGATGTATGATATCAGCATCAACTTTAGATATCTTTCAATATTTAAGGTTTTCTTTTATAACCAACATGGATAGGAAAGCAAGTATCTATCTGTTGAAACATTCTAGGTGGAGATTGTTTTCCATAGCAGGAAGAAAAAGATAATATTGTAATAGAAAGAAGGAGACTTAATAAAGGCCAAACCTTTGAGGATGGTTCTGTTTGCATTACTTTGAGGCATACTTTATGTTTCCCAGACCATAATACGAAGTCAGAAAAAGGCCCCAGGGTACTTTTCTGGCAATAAATCTCCTAATATAAGATCACTACTTGATCTACTTGTTTGAATATAACACATTTCCTTATAAAATTGTTTTTTTGAACAATAGTAATATCTCAGCAGTCTCCGTGCAATTTTAACAAAAGGCAAGAAAAGGAAGTTTCATAATTTCAGTCTCGTTTTATTATGAATTGAGGTACTTGAAAAACAAAAAACAACACATGGAGTATATTCAACTTGCATCTGTATTTGCTCGGCATTTAGGAACAGCGGGCCTGTGGAGTCTTTTATACACTGAAGCCCCAGCTTCTCACTACTGGTTGTTTATCTTGGCTAAGCCTTCAAATGTCTCTCCCTCTTTAAGATCATACAGTTTCACCACTGTTATCAAAATCTTACCACCAATTGCCTAATCTTTCATTTCATGGTGGCATAGCTTTGGTTATAGGAATTAAGAGGCTTTCCTTTTAGAATAAAAAGGACGGGAATAAAGAAAGCAGATTTGCAAGCAATCAGGATCTTACATAAACACACATTCACACATTTATCAAAAGGAAAGAAAATTACATACTCTAGTCTTTGTGCTTTTACTAATAGCATATTATGGTGTTTGTAATCAATTTTCTTCATTTTAGAGCAAACTAAATTAAAACTAACTAATTCTCATTTATATTCATTTTAGTAATTTTGCCAGGTATTTTTTTGCAGTCTTTCAATTCACTTTTCCTAATCTCAAAATAGTTATCTATCAAAGTAGTATAGGCTGACAGTTTTTTGTTTGTTTGTTTTTGAGGAACTCTTGGAGGCTCTCAGCCCTTATTACAGGCTCTGCTCAGGAATTACTTCAGGGGAATTTGGAGAACATATTGTATGCCTAGAACCAATCTGGGTTGGCCACACCCTATCTACTGTACTTTTGCTCAGGCCCCAAACTGACAATCTATTTTTAGAGACATATCAAAATAATTTGCTAGTAAAATTATTTTAGCATTCAGGTACTGATATTCAAATTTTATCAATTGCAAAAGTCTGTAAGAAACTTTATAGATAGTGATTTACAGACTGTTATTTTAAAAATAATTTGGGTAATAGTTCTTTATCAGATATGTTTTTGTCACAATATTTTTTATTCTGTCTTTTAAGCTTTTGATATGGTAGATAGAAAAGATTTTTTATATGAAGCTAGAAAGTTTTTTACTGAAGGATACTTATTGAAATAATGTGAGAAAAAACAAAGAATAATATGTGATTGTGATAGCAAGCAAAGAGACACAGAGAAATGCATTTTTCGAGGTGAACAAGGATTTAAAATAACTATCCCACATGATAAGAGATAGAGAACAAAGCTTGAGACTGGTGTTCAAGAAAGAACAAAGATCTGAAAGAGCAAGTTAAACACATGTTTCTGGGTGGTATGTGATATTTTAGACACTCTGATAATCACTGTTTAACCTACGGCCCTGTCTCACCACATTTCTATGATTTTCTTCAGGGAAACCAATCTGACCAAATTTCAACTATGCTGGTATTTGATCTGCTATCATCAGACCTTTAATTTAAATGAATATGGACACCCTTCCTAACTTACTCTTTTCAATTGCCTGGCAGCTGAGAACACACCCCTAAAAGTCTCAGTATCAGTAATAGTGCTTTGAATTTCTACACAACTTCATTTTTTCATGCTGTCATCCCTTTAATAGGAACACACTAATGTAACAGAATGCACAGCTAACAATAGGAGCTTACTAAGCCTTCTGCTATTGTATTAAATATTTCATTGGGAATACAATAATTTTCACCAATGTGCTTTTTACTGTACTTCTTTATTCTTTCTTTTTTTTAATTTTTGCTTCTCTTCCTTTTTTATTTACAATACAAATACAATAGAAATTATTAAATCTTAGATCAACACAAATAAATTTGTGGTTATGGCTGTGGTTTTAGTGCTACTTGAGCCTTCTGTGCTACTTCTTAGGCTTACTAAGGTGGATAGATTACTATGTTACCTTCCATCAAATATCCTTGGCTACTACTGTGAAATATCAAGGAATAAGACTTTGTGGTTCAGGATTTATAGAACTAAAACAAATTTGGTAGATTGAATGTTTGATAAAGTTGTGTTCCGTCAGAGAATATTTGGATGATATAGTTCATGCAGAAAAGGAAATCTCCCCTCCTCTCCTTTCTGAGAATGTCACAGAGCTATCAGTCAGGACTAGATTATCTTGGAAGTATTCAGAGCCATTGTTTTCTTTTGGAGCATCATAGAATGGCTGGGCTCTTTTTCTGTTGAGAAGATAATGAAGTACATGGAACTGCTGGATTTGATGGTGGCAGAGAGGGCACAGGTGTTTTGGCCCAATCCCATTTCATTAGAAAAGACCCAGAGTTTCCTTTTCTTATTTTCTTTCCTTTTTCAAAAATAATTATTGGCAAGCTTTTTACCATAAACTAGTCCTTTTGGACCATACTATCTTTTAATTTTCTGATATCCCACAAGAGAGTGAAATAATTCTATGCCTATCTCTCTCCCTCTGACTCAGTTCACTCAGCATACTGCTCTCCATATCCACCACGTATAAGCAAAAATTGTGATCCTATTTTTCTGAATAGCTACAAAGTATTCAATTATATATGTGTACCATCATAATTTCTTTAGTCACTCATCTGTTCTTGGGCACTTGGCTGGTTCCGGATTCTTGTTTTACAAATAGTGTTGCAACAAACATAGTAATATAGAGGTGCATGGTATTTTGGGGGCTCATAGGGTATATAACTAGGAGTGAAGGCCCAGAGTTTTCTGACATTTAGTCTAATCTTACCTGAGAGAATTTAGCTGACAATAAGCTTAATGATTAATGGGCTTTGTCATTGTGATATACCTAAAATCTCCTTTTTATGTTTCAGATTTCCAAATTTTTTTTGCAAACTAACTTCTAGGAGCTATAGGTTTTTTTTATTGTTTCATATAAAGATTATGGCTTAATTATTATGAAGAATGATAGGTTTATGCCTAGAATACGCTTCCTTTTTCTTTTGCATATGATTGAGTAGTTGTTACAGCACAATTGTATGAAAAGATTCTGCTCTTTTATCACAGATGATTTGATACTAATGACTTGGGAATATGTCTACACTATCAGATGAACTACATTTTTCTTTGACAGATACCTTAGCCTTCATTATTTTGATTAATGGTAATTACTATTTTTAAGTATCATTTGTATTTCAAATATTTGAACTTAGTTCTTTACTTCATTGTTGTGTTAGTTACTCTGGTTTTACTTACCAATGTGTTTACTAGTTGGTTCTAGAAACTCCATGGAGTGCATTACTTTCCACAGTACAATACTTTGGCAATACAATATAATAAAAATTTAATATTTCCGGAAAACTAAGTCTGGAGCACTAGTTCATTAGGTAGGCCATTTACCTTGATTCTTATCAGAACTGACTTGATCCTAGGCACTCCTGAACCCCACCAGCAGTGATCCCTGAGTGATGTGCTAGGAGTAAACCTTCAGGTCCAATAAGCCCTAATGCAGGTGCGCAATCCCCCTCAAAATAAATATTTCCATTTAAAATATAAATACTTTTTATCAAACCACCATAATTTATAAATGTGATTTTTAAGAATACAATGCTCTAGCTCCAATCCCACAGTCAATGTCAACTTCCCTTTGCCAGTGTCCCTAGGTTCCTTTTTATTCCTAAATTCTACCACATTGACAGGTATATTGGCATATATTATTTTTAAGACTATTTATTTAAAAATCATAACTTGGGGCTGGAGAAATAGCATTTGCCTTGCATACAGGAGGACAGTGGTTTGAATCCCGGCATCCCTGAGCCTGCCAGAAGCAACTTCTAAGTGTAGAGATAAGAGTAACCCCTGAGTGCTGCCATGTGAGACCTAAAAATAAAAAAAAATAAAATAAAATAAAATAAATAACTTACAAAGTGACTGACAGTTGAGTTTTAGGCATTCATGTCAGCACCAATCCCACCAGCAATGTCAACTCCCATCACCCATATTTCTATATAACTTCATTCCCCATCTACCTCCTACATGCTACTGTAACAGACACATTATAAAGTTTTGTAGTTGTAGCTTAGCTATCACATTTTAAGGTCTGTTGTGACTGTTCTCTGAACTTTTCTTTTACATCACCAATATAATAAGAACCCCAAACCCTATTCCTCATTACTTCCCTTTCTCATCTTTGTTCTTCCTGTCTTCATTAGTTTTCTTCTCTTTCCTTCTCCTTAAACTATTGGATTATTGGTGATTTAGAAGTCTCCTTTTACTACATTACATCTAGATTACATTAGATATTACATTAGATACATTACATTTAGATATTTTATATGCAAAATATGTTTGTCTTTCTTTCTCTGGCTTACTTCACTCAATCTATCTTTCACTTTCAACCATGTTATAAAATTTGCTTGCTTTCACCCTTTACAGCCAAGTAGTATATATCATTGTGTATAAATACCATGTCTTTATAACCTATTCATCTGTCATTGTACACTTAGGTTGATACCTTAAGTATTCTACAAAGCAAAGTAATGAATAATAGTGTGCATATGTTCTTTCAAATAAAAGTTTTCATGTCCTGGGATAAATGGCCCAGAGTTGAATTACTGGGTTACATAGCACTTCACTTATCACTTTACTGACAAGTCTCCATACTTTTTTTTTTCTAAAGGGTTGAACACTGTGGAAATTAACATAGGAAATTTTAGACCAGATGTTTGTTAACTAATACATGTGAAGTAAAAGGAAAGAGTGACCTTCACATAACCGTACTTTAAATAATGGCAAAAGAAATTTTTTAATTTGATTAAGATATGGGCTTAGATAGAAATTGATTTAGAGTATGTGCATTCTGTTTTCTGTGAATATTAGATTTTTTATTAAAATAAGTGAATAATTACTAAAATTATATATTTAAAAATTCTTAGATTCTACAGCAAAGAACAAACATTGAGGTCTTTAATCCACAGGGATTTGACTTTTGTGCAGCATTAGGAAGAGGATTTAATTCATTGTTTTGCATGCAGCCAACAAGTTTTCCCAACAGCACTTGTTGAAGAAAGAGACTTTCCTTTCTCTACTTTACTTTTTTTAACCCTTTATCAGATTAACTGATTATATACCTGATGAATATCTCTGGATTTTCATTTTTATTCTGTCTCTATTCCAGTATCAAGCTGTCCTGCTATTGCTTTGTTGGAGTTTGCATTTAGGAAAAATGATGCTTCACATTTTCATTATTTCCCCGTTGAGTGCTTGGATATTGGTACTACCCAGTTTTCACTTAGCTTAGTTCCTGCTCTTGAGAGTGGGCTTTGTTTACCCAGTAAAGATTTCCTGGAAAGCCCAAGGGCGAAGCTGCCAAATTGGCTTGCCATTCCATGTGGTGAAGTGGCTGCTTGTGAGTTTGAGATGTGGGTTCCTGTCCTGTTTTTCTTTCCCAATTATATGTGGATATTTTCCTGCATTGGCATAGCTACTGGACTCAGGTCTTTCTTCCTATCAGGATTGGGAATTTCTATCCCTCTCTGGGGACCCAACCCATGATTTCACACTTGGATTATTTTTTGGATGGAGATTATAGTTTCATATAAACTTAATAAGTGTTTTATATATTTCTTTCATTTTTTTCTTTTTCTTTTTCTTTCTTTCTTTCTTCTTTTTTTTTTTTTTTTTTGATCATACCCAGTTGTGATCAGTGGTTACTCCAACTCTGTACTTAGGGATCCTTCCTGGTGGTATTCAGGAGACAATATTTAATGTCAGGGATCATTTCTGTATTTGGCCACTGCAGAGCAAATACCCTACCCTCTGTGTTATCAATTGGCCCTATTTGCTTAAAAAGCTATAAGGGTGTCTTTATAGGGACTATTTTGAGTATTACCCTTTCAGGATGTCAATTGTCTCAAAATGGAAGGGATTTGTTTCTATTTTTGTGTTTGTTATGATGGACATTTTTTTTGACATAGTATGTTCTTAAATAATTTTATAATGTTTGCCAAGTAATATTTAAAAGGAATAGTGATTTTTTTTAGTAATAGCTGTGATTACAATAGAATTAATCACTCTATTGACTTCTGTTTTGTTTGTTACAGAAATTTAGTTACAGGCTGCAATTACAAGGTAAGGAAGACTAGGTCCAAAGAGACAGCTGATTCCTGGAACCAGGCTAACCTTAATTGATTCCTGGAATCAGGCTGTAAGCCATAAGGACATTCCAGTACAAGAGCATCTTGCATTCCAGTAGAAACCTTGGAAGGACTTGGGAGAGTGGTGAAACAAGACTGACCAGCCGCTTCCAGCACAGGGACACTTTTGTCCCCGCAAAGAGAGACCAAGAGATGGCAGATAGCCCTTGAAGATTAGGGAAGAATAATTATACACAGTCACTAAAAGAATAACACATAAATGGCACAATAGGTACAGAATAAAGATGAAATCTATTTTAATGCTATTCTGTGTCTGTCACTGGCTTGCTTGAAGTATGATATAATAAACAAGGCTCCCTTTCCCTAATCGTTCAGGTCAATACATTGTCAAGGGAATGGTTCCTCCACCCTGTAGAATAGGAGACCACCTGGAAGGCCCAATCTATATCTCTACATGCCATTGATCGGGTTTGGGGGTAGTTTATGTCATGAAGGGTTTGAACAGAAAATTGCGCCTTTTTCTGTAAAAATTATTGAATGATTTAAACTGTATGAACCTATGGAATGCTAGACCTCTGTGCTCATTATCATATGAACTATCTTAAATGTTTGTGAATTTGTATGCTCAGGGTCTCACTGCAGACCGAATTCCTGCTGTGACAGGAGGATGTGGTAACACCCCAGAGCTCTGGAGAAATAAACCTGTGTTGCTGATTACATTTCTGAATGTTCATGGTCTCTAATTGAGGCAGTGCTCTCTTCTGGCTTCCCCCTTGGGCCCTGGGTTGTTCAGGACCTTGGGCCTTCCCCAGACCATAGATATTTTTGGTCCCCTTTAACAGTGTCCTCTTTTATTTCTTTTTTCTTTATAATTTCATTATTTAAGTGCCATGTTTACAAACATGTTCATAATTGGGTTTGGGCCATAAAATGTACACAACTTTCACCAGTGAAGCTTACCCATCACCATTTTCCCCCATTTCCATCCTCCCTCATCCCCCAACCCCTACCTGTCTTTGAGGAAAGCATTTTATTTCTTTCTTTATCACTGTTATTGTAGTTGTTAGTATAGTTATTTCTCTAACTGCACTAACAACTTTTTGTGGTAAGCTTCAAATCATGGACTTCCAGCCTTCATCTCTATTGTCTCTGGGTATACTGTCTTTTATTTTTCTTAACTCCCACAAGTGAATGAGACTATTCTATGTTTAGTTCTCTCCCTTTGATCTATTTTAATCAGTATAATAGTCTCCATGTCCATCCATGTATAGGCAAATTTCATGACTTCATTTTTTTTCCTAACAGTTGTGTAGTTTTCTGTTGTGTAGATGTACGACAGTTTCTTTAACCACACTCATCTGTTGTGGACATCTGAGTTATTTACAGATACTGGGTATTTATTGAAGTAATGTTTTGCTGTTTTCTATAAATAGGTATTTTTCTTCTCTGGTTAAGCTGGTTGATAGATACTTGATTGCCTGAGGTACAATTCTAATTGTGATATTTTAAGAATATTTCTCATTTATTTTACTGTACATAAATAGGAAAGACATAAATTTTGCCTGTTGATTTTATAGCCTGAATTTTACTATACAAATCTACTGTTCCTGGGAGATATTTTGTAAGGTCTTTAGGATTTCTAAAAATAGTATATTATGTTGTCCACAGATAGTGAGAGTTTTATTTTCATTCTTCTTTCTTTCTTTCTTCCTTCCTTCCTTCCTTTCTTTCTTTCTTTCTTTCTTTCTTTCTTTCTTTCTTTCTTTCTTTC
>PVKC010002825.1:0-13223 GCA_004027635.1 Crocidura indochinensis
TTTTTTTATTGTCTTTAAGTTTGGGACAACAACTGCCAGTTTTCCAGAATTATTTATTAATCTCTGACACTTGCGATACTTTGGAGAGAACATAAAGTACCAGGAACTGAGTTAGGGACAGCAGTCTTTTGCAAGGCCAGGGCCTTAACCTCTGTTCTATCTCTCCAGTGAGGTAATTCAATCTTTTTATTTTTTAAGTATAACTTTCTTGGTATCTGTATCAATTTACATTGTCAACAATGATAATGATGCTGAATTTCTACTTTTTCATATTTTCACCAATATCATCAATTTAATCTTCTTAATAATATCAACATTAATAGCTGTAAGATGATGATCTTGTGGTTTTGATTTTCATTTCATTGTTTATTAGTACATGACCTTATTATTTCCCTTTCATTTATTTCTATGTCTAAATGAAAATTACTATTTCCTCTGCCCACTTAAAAAACTGTTATATGGGTTTTTTGTTATTGAATTGCATGAGTTCTTTATTTTCATGCTATGTTCTTTTTAACAATAATAATATCTTTATTTAAGCACTATGATTACAAACATATTTGTAGTTGGGTTTCAGTTATAGAAAAGAACATCCCCTTCACCAGTACAACATTCCAACCACCAATGGTCTGCATCTCTCTCCTCCCACCTCCAGTCTGTATTCGTGACAGGAATTCTATATCTCTCATTCACTACCATTGTCATGATAGTTGTTAATGTAATTATTTCTCTAACTGAATTCACCAATATTTGTGGTAAGCTTTGTATCATGTGCCCGACCTTGCAGCCCTCATCTCTATTGTCTTCAGGTATTACTACAATAATGTCTTTGATTTTCTTAGATTCCATAGATGAGTCTTTTTTTTTTCTTAGATCCCATAGATGAGGGGGACTATTCTATATCTCTCCCTCTGACTTTTTTCACTCAGCATAGTAGTTATTATGTCCATCCATGTAGGAAAATTTCATAACTTCATTTTACTGACAGCTGCATAGTATTCCATTGTGTATATGTACCACAGTTTCTTTAGACACTCATTTGTTATCAGGCTTCTGGTTTGTTTCCAGATTCTGGCTATTGTAAATAGCACTGAAATGAATATGTGCACATAAGCCATTATTTATTGTGTTTTTTGTACCTAGAATATATCCCTAGGAGTGGTATAACTGGATCATATGAGAGCTCAATTTATAGGTTTTTGAGGAATCTCGATATTGTTTTCATAAGGGCTAGACTAGATGGCTTTCCCACCAGCAGTAAATGAGAATATCTTTCTCCCTACATACCCACCATCACTGATTGTACTTGTTCTTTGATGTGTTCATGCAAGTCTCTGTGGCATGAGATGGGACCTCATTGTTGTTTTGATTTATATCTCGTTAATGATTAGTGATGAGGAGCATTTTTTTTCATGTGTCTTTTGGCCATTAGTTTTTCTTTGAGGAATCATCTGTTCATTTCCTCTCCCCATTTTTTGATGGGGTTAAATGCATTTTTCTTGATTTGTTCTGTCAGTACCTTGTGTATCTTAGATATTAGTCCTTTATCTGATGGATTTTAGGTGAATAGTTTCTCCCTTTCTATGGCTGGCCTTTGTGTCCTAGTCACTATTTTCTTTGAGGTGCAGAAACATCTCAAATTAATTAATTAAATTTGGTTATCTCAGTTTTCACTTGTTTGGACAGTGATTTCTTAAGATGTAGAGATTCCTTTATTAACTACAGAATTTTTACAATTAATTTTTACATATATACATAAAAATCTGCTAGAGTACTGAGTCACTAGCATATTCTTAATGTTCTGAAGTTTTGTATATTTATTGTTGTATTGAGGAGAACTTTAAGGTCTGTAATCTAAAATAAAATTTGGAATTGATTCAAACTAACATCACCTAGTAATCAATCAAATCACCATAGTCATTCACCATTATAGCTTCATCATGCTTTTCTATGCTATATAAGGGCATATACATGGTAAGCACTTATGTGTGAGTATTATAGAATGAAAATCCACTCTTAGGAAAGTCAATTGAGTTAAAATAGTCCTAAGATTGCTTATTCACTGAAAAATATGAAGAGGTTTGATGGCAGTCTTGTTAGCATGTGATTTAAGTTCTACTTTCCTTCTTTCTAGAAAGGCTTCTTTTGAATAAGAGATAAAAGTCTGAGATAGTTCTACCTCAGCAACTATTCTCAGCTACTTTCTTAGAGAGAGAGAAATGAAAATAAATCCAGAACCACCAGGGGTTTCATTGGGAATTAGCATTTTGGATATATAACTTTTAACATTGTCAGCAACTCTAACTTAAAGTATTTCAGTGAGCTGTTGGCTAGAAAAATCCACTAATAACATCACAGTATAAATCTTATAAAGTATAAATCTTTAAAAATTACTCAGCTCCTGTTTCAGTACTGTGAATTTACTTTGGGAAGTATTAAAGTTTTTATTTTGGAAAAGAATGTTTAAGTAAATCTGATAAGAGTGTTTAAGTAAATAAAAAAGAAGAGAAAGTGCTTTTTTGTCCGTTTAATGACCATAGAAAAATTAGAGTTTCTAGTCCTCAAGAAATAGAGGCGTTAGAGTGGCAGTGAAGAAATAATCTAGCTGCAAAGGCTAGCCTTTTATGGAAATTGATATGTGAATATCTGCCCATTTTAAGATTTGCAGAATAAGGTCACTTTATTCGTATACACTGATATAAATTTTTATTTTCTTTTGTGCCTTTATTTGCCATTGGAACATTGCCCACTTCAAATAAAAACATAGCAATGGTGTTATATCAGATAACTCCAACACAAGAAAAATTGACAATTATGGTTTCAGAAAGACCATTTTCTGCCATTAATCATAGAAATGAAAGCACCCACCGATAATCAAATGCATACAATCATTTAACATATAATTTCCACACTATTTCATAAATTAATTATACTGTACATTTTTATTTATTTATTTATATTGTTTTGGTGTCACACGTGACTGTCCTCTGGGTTACTCCTAATTTTGCCCTCAGAAATCACTTCTGGCAGACTCGGGGAACCATCTGGAATGCCTGGGATCAACCCAAGCTAACTGCGTGCCTGTTGTACTTTTTGAAGATGTAGTTCACTTTTGTATGTTTAATGAAATCACCTTGGTAATAAGTCTTGCAAGCTTATATATAGAAATTATAAAAATTCTAGAAATTATGCAATATTTCCATGATATGTATATACATATACATATTTCCAGGTTATGTATATGTGCATATATATATGTAGTATATATATATATACACACATATATATCCTGCTCTGTTCTAATCTGAGTATTTTTTTTTTTTTTGGTTTTTCGGGCCACACCTGTTTGATGCTCAGGGTTTACTCCTGGCTAAGCGCTCGGAAATTATCCCTGGGTTGGGGGGACCATATGGGACGCTGGGAGATCGAACAGCAGTCGCAATCTTTCCTTGGCTAGCACTTGCAAGGCAGGCACCTTACCTCTAGCGTCACCTCGCCGGCCCCTAATCTGAGTATATTTTTATTTGTTTGATTTAGAGTCAAAGTCACTAAAACTTGATCTATTCTTAGCTTTGTGTTCCATGGGAAGATCCCTTGATGGCTTGGTGCCATGAGGGTCTGGGGATAGACTCTAAATAACATATATCTCTATCTTGAACCATTTTCAACCCTCTTAATGCAATTTAATTTTGTTTTCGGAGGTTGCTGGATAGGCTACATAGGCTATGCATACGGCTGACTCCTGGCCATGTTCAGGGAAATATATGGGATTGTGGGAACAAATCCTTGTTGGGCACATGCAAGGCAATACCCTACTTGCTAAATACCTCTATGTAGGGGTCCTCAAACTTTTTAAACAGGGGCCCAGTTCACTGTCCCTCAGACCATTGGAGGGCCAGACTATAGTAAAGACAAAAATTACCAACAAATTCCTATGCACACTGCATACATCTTATTTTGATGTGAAGAAACAAAATGGGAACAAGTACAATATGTGGACTGCAGGCCGTAGTTTGAGGACCACTGCTAGTTACCATAACATGATTTTTCAAATAACTTCTAATTAATAAAATAAGGTTCCATAGATAATGGTTAGGAGTTTTGTTTGTTTGTTTTTTTGTTTTTGTCTTTTGGGTCCCACCGGGCAGCGCTCAGGGGTGGTTCCTGGCTCTACACTCAGAAATCACTCCTGGCATGCACGGGGACCATATGGGATGCCGGGATTCGAACCACCATTCTTCTATATACAAGGCAAATGCTTTACCTCCTTGCTATCTCTCCAACCCAATGGTTAGGATTTTTACTTGTTGTTATTGCTGTTGTTGTTGTTGAGAGACTTACTATTAAAAAGCACAGTGACCTAAATGAGCAAAATGCTGTATTCTAAAGGTTAAGGTTATTTTCCATTGAACATAAGGAAATCTAGTCAAATAATTAGCACTTAATAATCCTGAGAAATGAGAGGACTGTGGAATTTGTGGTAACTTGACAGTGTACAAGAATTTTGGCAAATGTAGAATGATCTCACTGCAAGTACTCCTATAGCAGTCTGCCAGCAACACTTATACAGCAGAATCAATGAAAATTTTCTGTATCTGCAGGCATAAATGAATCATTCCCATTTTCAACAAGTATGTCATATTAAATTGTTTTTTGTTTCTCAGGATATATTTTCAAAGTAGTAGTAAACTAATTTAATAGCAATTAAGTTAAATAAATTCCCTATTGAAAATTAAACCTAGATCAATTATAGACCATTACATAAAAATTAGTTGTAGGAGTAGAGATAAAAATAATAGAAATTATAATTTTTGAATATGGTTTTGGCCTTGACTAGTTATGAAAATAAAGTATAAGAAGATGCACATGAGGAGGCTGGAATAATAGCACAGCAGTAGGGCATTTGCATTGCATGTGGTTGACGCAGGATGGACCTGGGTTCAATTTCCAGTATTCCATATGGTTCCCCAAACCAAGAGGGATTTCTGAATGCATAGCCAGGAATAACTCCTGAGAGTCACAGGGTGTGGCCCAAAAACCAATAAAAGAAAAGAAAAAGATGCATATGAGGAAATGTCTCTGTATGATTTATTTAAGTGTCTTGTGCTATTATCCCAAAGAAAAGCATATTTCACAATAAGGGAAAGTGAATATAATTGGATAACCCATGCATGATATAACAAGACAATGTATTGTATAGTCAGTTATTGGTCAACACTTATACATATATAGATATTGACAATATTTTTATTTGTACTAAAATAAGTGAAAATTCTAAATTATTAATTTGGGTGAGGCCACACCTGCTGACTTTAAGGGGTTACTTCGAGCTATACACTCAGAAGTCACTCCTGACTAGGGGGCCATATGGGACTCCAGGAATTGAATCAGGTCTGCCCTGGATCTTCCATGTGCTAGGCTAATACCTTACAGCTGTACTATTTCTCAGCCCTTCTAAATTAATTTATTATGTAAACAGATTCCTATTTAAAAACTTTGTTTTGCCTTTTAAAATTTATTTTAAAACTGGGGTATTGAACAAGTTGTTTAAGATATATCTAACTTTCAGGATATTTTTTCTTTTTGCCAATGTACTTAAACATAATTAGCATCCAGCTCTAAGAAAGTTACCTTCAAAAGGGTTGCAAAACTTTTCCTATGGTTTCCTATTTCATATCTTCATCTACCTGAAATAGTACTACCCATTTGAAGCAGAGTGGTATTTTTTATTTATGCTATGGTATATTTAATTGCTAACTTTGCCATAGCATTGAATCCTACAAACATCACACCTTTCTAAAACTATAGTTTGCAAGTAAAGTTACCAGTAAAGCTGCAAAGGTGCTTCTCAATGATAATATATGATATGAGATGGAAACAGTCTTTCTCACTTTGCACTACATTTATTTTCATCAAACTACAGTCATTTGCAAAGTTACAGATATGAATGGTTGTTTCAGGCATACAGTTCTCCAACACCAATTCATTCAGTAGAGTGCATAGTGCTGCGCCACTGCTCTGGCCCAGATTTTTTTTTAGGAATTGTTCATATTGTCTTCCAAACAGACTGGAAGAGGGGTCCAGTAGCACAGAGGTGGGGCATTTGCCTTGCATGTGGCTGACCCAGGATGGACCTGGTTAAATCCATATGGTCCCCCAAGACAGGAAGGGTTTCTGAGAGTATAGCCAGGAGTAACCCCTGATCTTTACCGGGTGTGGCCCAAATGCCAAAAATAAAAAAAAAAAAAAAACAAAGAACATTGGAAGTGTTGACATTTCCATTTCCAGTAGCAGTGAAAATGTATTTTCCCTCAAATATATGCAAAATTGGTTGTTTTTGTACATCTTGGTTTTCACTGACTTAAAAAAAGTTTGTATCTGATTCTTTTAAGAGTCAATTACAATATTTAATGTAGGCCCAAATTGAAAGTACATTGCATTGGGTGCTTGCCTTGGGTCAACCCAGATTCAATTCCAGGAACACAATATAATTGATTTTGAAATTGAAAAACAATAATGATATCAAAAATAAAATAAGTTTTAAGTCTATGGAAACAGACTGATCAAAACATTTATAGAAAGAAAGTTATAGAGACCTTAAGATAATATGCTCAGGAAAGAAACTAATTATTGACTTACAAAATTAAGTTTCCATTGAATGAGTTATAGTTTTAGTAAAGTATACTACTTATAAAGATTCTTCTTGTTGTCTACATTGACTCTTGGGAGGAATTTTAGAGAACATATGAAGATCTAGGTGATTCTGCAGTGTTACTTTATGAAACACCGCCAATTTTATTTGGACATAAAGAGACATCTAGTTTGATTGACAAGTCTATACAAGGTTTAGAACTATAGTGATAATAATTCAATTGATAAAAAATAACTTGTTTACATAGGATGAGGAGTTTCCAAGTATCTTAGGATACCTTCGTAAGAATTGTGCATGAGAGCTGTTAATATAAAACAATATGATATGCAATCTGAAAAAAATCTTATGGGTATAATTAGTAGGGATAAATTCTAAGAGGATTTGATGAGAATATGGATTGTGTAGTGGGTAAATAAATCCTACTAGGATAATTTCAATATAGATTAATAGTAAAGAAGAAAGTGATTTAAATGTTGATAGTAGGGCTGGGTGAGATGGCGCTAGAGGTAGGGTGTCTGCCTTGCAAGCGCTAGCCAAGGATGGACCGCTGTTCGAACCCCTGGCATCCCATATGGTTCCCCTAAGCCAGGAGCAATTTCTGAGCGCTTAGCCAGGAGTAACCCCTGAGCGTCAAATGAGTGTGGCCTGAAACCCCCCGAAAAATGTTAGTAGTAAAGCAGTTGAAGATAGTCACAAATAATATTGAAATTAATAAAAGAAAAAAATCTAACATAGACCACAGATAGTAGAGCCTTGATGACTATTATTTTGAGAGGCAGTTGGAGAAAAATGAAATCAAGAGCAGCTCACTATCAGATAATATGATACCATGCACCAGGCACAAGAGTTTCTTCCCTAAATGCATAGAATATTGATTCTATTCCTAGTTAACAAACATCATTAGAGGACCTCAAGATCTCAACACTATACTCATTGAACATCAGTAATTAAGGTGGCTACATCAGTAAATTTAGTCTCTTGAGAGAAGCTTAAAAGCAGAACAGAATTTGATTGTTTGTTTCGTAGCCACATCTGCAAATATTCAGGGTTTATTCCAGACTCTAAACTTAGGAATTACTCCTAGTAGGGCTCATAGGACTATGTTGAAGATCAAGCCAGGAGCTACATGCCAGGCAAGCACCTTAACTACTGTACTATCAATTTAGACACAGAAAATAAGGACAGACCTTAACTAAATCAAGGAAATAAAAATATTATTCCTAAAATTAGTTTATGCCACTTACAGAATTAATATCATCTCATTAAAAACCATGAAATATTTTCATAACATTCATTTGGCTACTATACCTTTAAGTTTTTTTAAATTTCTTCTTCCCACTTTTGAGTTTTAAACAATTAGTTGTCACTAAATTAATCACTATTTATTATTATATAGCAATTTGAGGCACCTAAGAGTTAATCTTTTGGTCTTTAACCATCTCTCTGTTCTTCCCCTCAACAAAATGTATCTATCTTATAATTAATGAGTTCCTATATAAAAATCTTCACAAAATTTGCTTATATTTCAAGTCTGTCAATTGAACTTTAACTGTAAAATAAAAAGTTCAATAGAAATTTAAAATATATCACAAATGAAGCACTGTGCAATACCGAGGTTATAGCATGATCTCTGGTTGACAGAAAATCACTATGGGAATAGAAGAAGGTAAAGATAGAAATGCAGACATCTCAAGCTGAACATTTCAGGCTCTATTTCTAGGCTGCTTTCTTTTTAATGCTAATTCTGTGTAACAGGAGTAGAAGTCATTTGTCTTTGACTATGGTTGGACAGGATGACAAGAGATGAACCTCCTGAGATGACTTGTGACAGCCTTTAAATCAAGGAGTATCTCTTTTTTAGGTAAGCATGAAGATTAAACAGACTAATGAATCAATGCTTTGGACCATCCACCTGGGAGAACCCATCAGCATCCCATCATCAATGGTCAATTCAGGGACCATTCTTTGCTGTCAATTGGAAAGTCTCCTTTTGTTGTGCACAAGTGTCTAGTTCTGCTCTGGGAAATTACTCGGCTTAATGGAGACAGATGTCACTCCACTTTATCCGATAGTTATTCATCAGAATCCAACTAAGTTCTTCAACCAATAAGATACTGAACAAAGTGGGTCTTTTGCCTTTTATATACCATTTTCCATCCTTCCAATGATCAAATTAGCAGATAAATTTTTTACTCCATTATTCGAAATATTCCCATAAAAGAGAAGATCAAGGTGTTAGGAACCATTGGGGTTTCCTAGAATTGCCTTTACCACCACTATTTAGAGAATAGAAAAGTACATTTTAAGAAATTTGAATCTTCAAGTTTCAAGAGTATGTTGAGTCATATCCTTCTCACCTCCTATTTTTATTTCTAAAATGATCATAATTCCGATGCATTTCTATTAAGTTTGTTACTTTTGAGACAGCTTTGTGTACTTAGCACAAAAAGGTAGACATTTTTCCTTTCTTTTCTACCAGCCAGTATGCAAAAATAATGCAGAAATTACAAAGCAGATATTAAATTTTTGTTCTAAAATGAATTTTGTTGATGCCTATCTTAATGAATCAGGGATATGAATTACTTTTAATTAAACAATTTATTGTTTCAATTAAATAAACTTAATTTTGTTTTGTTACCATCCTTTAAGACTTCTGTGTTACTCAGTCTTCTATTTCCTATTGCTTTTCTGATGACATTTTGCAGCAAAGAAAATAGCAGGTTATGAGTGCACATCATTTAGCTTTAATACAATGTTAGTATCTAATCAGGACTCATTAAATGACAAGGCCTGTCATCTTTCACTTGCTGCTACTTCATATTACAAATCTGTCCCTAATAGTGATAGCATATATTATTCTCTAAAATTTTTGATCAGTAAATATAACAGAATAAGAATTAGTTTAGAAAGAAAAAGAAATGAGGTTTCATTTTGAGTAGAGATTTATTATATTTTAATCACAGTGATTGATTTAAGGGTCACTTTAATCTAGCTGCAAAAATGTATTAGTTATTGATCAATGTAGATTACATTTTAAATATATGCTTTAATTTTAAAATATAGATATAATCTGCAACTTAAAACATTAAATGTTTAAAATTTGTGTTCCATTTTGAAATAATAAATGCTTTTTAATGAATTGATGCTTGGATTCTGAGTCAATTATAATTCCCCAGAAGTCCATGTCATTAATTTTCTCGTTTAATCATGGCAAGAACATTGAAAGAATGGTTGAAAACAAGCAAACAAATAAACACATTCAAGTGCTTCTTTCATATTTCCATGGAGATATATGTAAACTCAATGCTTGCTTATTTAGTGGTAAGCTCTGTTAGAAATGCCACATAAGAAGTCATAGTTTCTTCTCTCGAGAACTTGTAATGTTTCAGGGTGATGTGAAAAACTCACAGGGAATGACTAAAGAGCATATCTAAGGGAACCTATTAATAATGTATTATAGTATAGAACACATTACATAAATACTGAAGAATTTAAAGTTAGGAAAACTGTGCCCTGCACTGTAGCTAGCTGGGAATGAAACACAGGTCAGTTGTAATATATTCCCCAAAAGGAAATATTTATTTAGGTTGATATAAGTGAAGCCAGGGAGGTTTTAGGAATCTACTGGTGAATCTTGACTTAACACAGTAAAGATAAAAGATTGAAACCAATATAGTTTATTACCTTGAAGGTATTTATGCTTAACATCACTTAGAAGTTGATTGCTTTTTGTAAAAAAAAAAAAATTATCATGTTTTTTTTGAAAAAGCGTTTCTGTGGCTTTCATTTACTATACAATCACAAAAGGATGTTCCCTGGAGTAAAGACTGATAGGGCCCTGAAACAGATCTATCACACTTCCTTTGTTGTTCTTTATCTGGATACCTAAGAAGTGCTAGATGCTTATGAGATCACATTGTGTGGAAAGATCATCAAGCTATTATAAAATGGGTATGTTAACTAAAATAAAGAAATGATAGAAGACAATTACTGTTCTGTTCTATTGTAGAGGCAAGTCATTCTTGCTCTAAATATTTTTTTAATTTTAGCAAAGTAGCACCATGCTTATGGGCATAAGAAATTGTGGCTCTAGGTAATATTTATACAAGAGCAGGTTTTAGTGGTAAATGGCAATAAGAAAGCAAGAAAGGAAACCTAGAATTTTAATTCCTTCTGATAAGCAAATCCTTACCTTTGATGTGTATGAATTTCCTATTAGGAAATTTCTATTAGAAAGCAAGAATGTTAGTAATAACATGTTAGTTGCCTTCCAAAAATTACTTACTATGATTCCTATGTATTTGAAATATTGATAGATGAAAGGATATTTTCTCAGAACAATGCCTCATTTATACTTAAGCAAAAAAAGAAAGAAAAATTATCTATACTAAATGTTAAATGTATTAATTAATTGCATGTACATATTAATTTTATAAATTAATTCAAAAATAAGTGAGCAGAAAAACTTATAAAGATTAGGAACACTAAGGTCATCCATACTATCAACCCCTTAGCCAATATCTCTGTGACTTCACAGATGAGGTCTGCATTAAGAGTTTTTTGAAAATTTGAAAATTTGAATTTTAGACTTAACAATATAGTCTGGAAATGATAATTTCTTTTAACAAAAAACTGATATCTGGTATACATGACTTCAAGTAATTTTCCTGTATTCCATTTATAGATATATTACTAGTTAAATACCTGCTATGTTCACCTAGTGAATTAATGATAATACTCAGAATCCCTGATTTCTAGTTTCCAGATCTAGCCCACAGAAAGAGCTTTCATTTAATTATTCAAATTGATTGAAAACTTAATTACACATAATCCTACAGTAAAGGAAGTTATGATAATCACACATTCAAAGCTTCAGGGATGAATAGGAGAGGAAAACCAAGTTTATGGTAGCAAAATAAATGAAGAAAAAAATGTTGTAGCCATTTTCCCTTTCATCATGAAGGAAGTGTTAAGGAAAATGTTTTCAGTAGAATGTGGGTTTTCTTATGATATCATCTTAAAATATTAAAATATAAATATAAAAGTAGGACTTGAGATATAATTGGAGGCTGTCATGAAAATTTTTTTAGAGATTTAACTTGCAGTTAGCTTATTATAAGATTTGCTAGTGAACTGGATAAAATAATCTAGCTCAGAGATTCTCAAGCAAGAAGCAATAGTCTCTCAAAATGTCATTAAAATAACCAGATATTCAGAATTTGGGTAGGTTATGTGGAGACAGAGTAGGTACACTGCATCGGTAAGGCCATGGGTTTGATATTCTATGTCATACAATTACAGATACAAACATGCATATATGGAAGTAAACCTACACACTTGCAATATCTCAATACTTGAAATATTGCAAACCTTACAATATATTAATATTTTCTTTGGTATTCATTGGAAATATTTTTGAAACAGTTTGAAGCATCTTATAAATTTAAAGGATACTCTTTTAAGAAGTTGAATTAGGTCATAAGTCTGAGGTTTAGCATTATCTACATTGTCAAATCATAGTACAGAGATCAGTTTAGTAAATATAGACAATGTCAAATGAATAGCTTGAAAGAGTAAAACATACATTCTTTCTCTTTGTTGGTCCCACACTTTTGTTTCTTTTTCTGTTTCTATTCATTGTTTATTAAAATAAATCAATTGATTTTTAGTTGGACTAGCCACTGATATATTTTTTGAGTGTATTCAATTGTTCAAAAAAGACTTTGTCAGGGGCAGAGAGATAGCACAGCAGTAAGACATTTGCCTTGCGTGCAGAAGGGCAGTGGTTCAAATCCCGGCAACTCATATGGTCTCCCTAGCCTTCCAGGGACAATTTATGAGTGTAGAGCCAGGAGTAGCTGCAGGGTGTGATCCAAAAACCAAAAAAAATATAAAAATAAAGACTTTGTCAACTAAAAAGAAAATATAATATTCTTGTACAAAGGAAGTTAAATTGGAAAGCATTTCAGAACTGTATACTGGATTCAAATTGTAGTTCTCTGTTTTGACAAAGGCAGTGCAGATAACATCTGCAGACAATGAAATACCATGCTTTTTTCCTTTGTGTGAAGATGAGAAGGATATTGCAATTTATATTCATTATTATTTATCTTACCATTAGGACATTAATTATTACTAAAATCAGTGGAGCATATGATGTGTATGATAAAGTTGATGATGATAATTTTTTCATCTTTAGCCTAAATTCTCTTCTAAAGCTCTATACACCTAAATGTATCTTTAGTAAATTTTGAAGGAAGATGCATAACCTACAAAATAAGACTGGCCATAAAAGTAAATTGATGTTTTTCTTTCTCTTGAAAGAAATGATGTGACGTTTGGACCATGAATAGTATCTTTATGACTGATAGCTTCTTGGCCATTGACAGGGAAATAATCAATGGAACAATTCTGAAAGGCCCATGAACATATTTATTTCTCTAAATTAAGATGGGGCATTTTAACAGAAAATCCAGACCTGGAAGTCAGCAAATGTGGATTCCATGATGGTAGCCATGTATTGGAAATTTGTTCCGAGTCTGTATCTTGGTTGGGAAGCTATCTCAACTTG